>AWOL01S0004772.1:1595-19737 GCA_000715115.1 Nicotiana otophora | reverse complement strand
GGTCCCCCAAATTAGGACGCAAATTATTGCATGACTCTGTGAAACATGTTTAAATATTGCGAACACTCTTTTATTTCACCTTGCTGACTTGGTTACCTTTTGCTTTTTCTTTCTTTTTGATTATTCCTATTCACACATACTGTCATCATTAGCATACCACACTAGATCTAGAGATCCTCCACCTCCTACTCCACCTAGTGACCCGAAAGGCAAAAGCATGGGCAAAGGAAAAATGGATGATTTAAGTGGTATCCGTGAAGATAATGCTATTGTGGCAGAAAATGTTGAAACTTCAGATGGTAGAAGCACTCAAGGGAAGAATGAGTTGGTCTTACATTTGGAGCAAAACAACCTGGAACTACCGGGCAAGCTTGTGCAGGTCCAAAATCTGGCAAACCTTCCCCTTACGCTCAGTGATCCCGACATCAACCAGCAAAACCCGACTACCCAGAACCAAAACACCACCACAAACACACAATATCATAATACACCACCCATAGCTACGAATCCCCCCGCACAACACTAGTATCATAATCCCGCACCTCCCAAGAACCATAACCCACCACCAGTGCAAACCCCTCAACAACATCACCATCATCCAGCTCAATACCCGCAAACCACCACTTATCACATTCCCCAAAGTGCACCACAACCTACTCTCGACCCCCAAATCTCAACCAACGACCACATATATACCCAAGTTCCAGGAACTCATCAAAGCAATCCATTATATGTGAAAATCGTACCCCATACCCCAACAAACCCTATATATACTTGAACCGACTGAGAAGGACAAGCGCATTCGAATCATGGCAGAGGAACTCAAGAAACCTACAGGGAGAGTCTAGAGCATTGAAGGTGGGTAAGGCATTGAAGGTTTAAATTATGAAGATCTGTGTATTCAGCTAGATGTGGAACTTCCGGGGGGTTACAAACCTCCCAAGTTCGAAATATGCGATAGCATTGGTGATCCAAAGGTGCATCTGAGAACATACTGCGACAAGCCTATATGAGTGGGTAAGAATGAACAAATCTGCATGAAATAGTTCATTTGAAGCCTTACAGGAGAAGCCTTGTCTTGGTATATCAGTCAAAAACCAAAGAAGTGGGCGAATTGGGTAAGTATGGAATCAGACGTCATGGACATATTCAGGTTCAACACAGAAAATACGCCAGGCATTTTCTATATTCAAAACCTCAAGAAGAAGCCGACAGAAACCTCCCACGAGTAGGATACTTGTTGGAGATCAGAGACAGCGAAGGTAAAACCAGCACTCAAATAAGAACAAATGAACAAGTTCTTTGTTAGAGAACATGATCCGCAATATTATGAAAGATTGATGGTTATCGAAAATCACAAGTTATCAGACATCATCAAGTTGGGAGAAAGAATAGAAGAAGGAATCAAGAGCGGGATGGTAACTAATTTCGAGGCGCTGCAGGCCACGAATAATGCTTTGCAATCAGGAGGTATTTCAAAGAAGAAAGAAATGTGTGCCGTGATGGTAGCCCTGGGTCCTAAGTCTCCCCTCACATACCAAACACCTCCACCCACATATCAACCCTCACCCCCATAAGACCAATACCCTGCCACCGCCTACCATGCATACAACACTCAACCCGCATATTACCATTCACCTCCACCCACCAACCAATACTACCCAAACCCACATCTAAATTTCGATCACATACCTCCTAGAAAATACACCCCAATTTCTGAACCCATAGCCCAACTGTATGAGAGACTGAAGGCCGCTGGTTACGTCACCCCTATTCATGCTATTGTTGTGGAAAATCCTTGGCAATGTATCAACCCCGACAAAACATGTGCTTATAATTCAGACATGAAGGGTCATACCAATGAGGAATGCCTCACATTGAAAGACAAGATTCAAACACAGATCAACACTAAAGTTATACAAGCAAAGGAAGCTGCAGCGAATGTCTGCAATAACCCTCTCCTGAATCACAGAGGTGAGGGAGTGAACATGATAGAAACTAATGAGGAATGGAATTGGGAAGGGTCCATCAGGCTCATTTGAGAGGGAGACACTCCTAAAACATCTCTGGTCACCCTCACGCCAGTTGTAGTACAATCCCAGGAACCATTTGAAGTTGAGGTAGCTACACCCTTCAATGTAATGGTAGCCTCTACACTATCTTACAAGTCTGATGTCGTCCCGTGGGATTATGTTGCGGAAGCAAGAAGAAAGGGAAAAACCATAATGGAAGACACAAGTGCAGCACAAGGTATGACTAGAACTGGCAGAGTTTACACACCCGAGAATCTGGGAGGAATGAGCAAAGAAGATGCACCTAAGCAGCCTATTGTTGAGACTGCAATGATGACCTTTGGAGGAAGATACAAGCAAGGGAATACTCTATTGTTGACCACTTGAACAAAACTCCTACTCAGATATCTATCTTATCACTGTTGCAAAACTCACACACACACAAGAATGCCTTGGTGAAAGTGTTGAGTGAAGCTTATGTACACGCTGGCATTACTAGTGGAGAGATGGTTGACATGGTCGGACATGTACTGGAGAGTCACAAAATTACTTTCCACGAAGATGATTTACCGCCAGAAGGGTTGAGTCACAACAAGACATTGCACATCACAGTGCAATTCGAGGACAAGTTCATCGCTAGGGTCCTGATAGATGGAGGTTCGAGTCTGAAAATACGTCTACTGACCACCCTGAAAAGATTAGGTAGGGGCATGCACGAGATACGAATGGGAAACATGAATGTGAAGGCATTTGATGGATCTCAGAGAGCCACTATCGAAGAAATCAGCCTTGCTCTACAGATGGGTCTGACTTGGTTTGATGTTAAGTTCCAAATGCTAGATATATCGGCTACTTACAACCTACTATTGGGACAACCATGGATACATGCAGCTGGGGTAGTGGCTTCTACTCTGCACCATGCTGTGAAGTTTGAGTGGAATCATCAGGAGGTGATCCTTCATTGAGATGGAAAAAACCCCATCTACACCAATAAGACTGTTCCAGTCATCCAAAATAGGAGGAAGCTGGGCGGAGAAACATATAATCGCATTAAAAGGGTTAACACAATTGAAAATGATCGATGGTGGAGAAACAAGATAGAACGAATATTGTATATTGATGCGGACATGATATGAACCAGGCAAGGGTGTTGGTAAAAAGCTTCAGGGGATCACCAAACCCATACAACCACATTATCATGGCACGACCTATGGACTCGGGTATGAATATACCGTGAAAGAACATTAGGATAGGACACCTCCATGGCGCGCCCCTTATTATCCACTGGAACAACCCATACTTTCTCTGCACCATACATTCCACCAGGATGACATAATGTGGGGATCTGAGGAATATGAAATTTTGGCTGGCATGAGGAAGATATTTCTGGGTGAAGAAGACATGGGATGCAATGCAATTGTTGGGGAGGAGGAGTAAGACCTTACCATTTAGACAATGAAAGAGGGAGTTGTTCCCAAGAATTGGACCGCTGCACCATCCCAGTCTCGCCGAGTTCCTAGGTAGCCTAGCAAATTCACATGACTTATTTACAAATTGTTTTGAGCATTTAAGACATTTTTAGTATTTTGTTTTGAAATAATTACTCGAGCCATCGAGTCGTACTTGTTGAAATTATAAAGTTTTATTAATGCATTACTGCTTTTCGTATTTATTATTATCTTTCTACATTCTTATCAGAAGATCAGAAAGTTCAAGCCAGATATGAGCTTGAAGATAAAAGAGGAGGTCACCAAGAAAATCAAAGCCAAGTTTCTCCGAGTTGTCGAATACCCAACCTGCTTAGCCAACATTGTGCCAGTTCCAAATAAAGATGGGAAAGTTAGAGTATGTGTAGATTATGGAGATCCGAATATAGCAAGACCTAAGGATGATTTCCTGCTGCCGAACATACACATACTGATTGACAACTGCGCCAAGCATGCACTCTAATCCTTTGTGGTTTGCTTCGCATGATACCATCAGATTTGGATGGATGAAGAGAATGCCAAAAAGGCTGCCTTTATCACACCATGGGGAATATATTGTTACAAAATGATGCCGTTTGTTTTGAAAAATGCTGGGGCCACCTACATGAAGGCCATGACGACTATCTTCCACGACATCATACACAAAGAAATAGAGGTGTACGTGGATGATGTTATCATCAAATCTAAAAAGAGCTCGGATCACATAGCAGACCTGAAGAAAATTTTTGATCAACTTTGAAATTACAACTTGAAGTTGAAACCTGCAAAATGTGTTTGGAGTCCCCGCTAGAAAATAGTTAGGTTTCATATTAAGCCGCTGAGGTATTGAGCTACACCCGTCAAAAATCAATGCTATCCTCGACTTGCCACCGCCAAACAATAAGAAAGATGTGATGAGTTTTCTAGGGCGCCTCAATTATATCAGTCATTTTATAGCACAATCAACGGTGATATGTGAGCCAATCTTAAAAATGCCGAGGAAAGATGCTACAACAGGTTGGACTGAAGAATTCCAGAAAGCCTTCAACAAAATCAAGGAGTATTTATCTAAACCGCCCATGTTGGTCCCACAAGAACCAGGAAGACCTCTGCTTCTTTATCGGCCTATGTTGGATGGGGCCTCTGGTTGCGTTCTAGGATAACATGATAAAATTGGAAGGAAGGAGCAAGCGATATATTATCTGAGCAAGAAGTTCATGCCTTACAAAGCACGGTACTCTTTGGACAACTACAACCAATGTCAAGAAAAGCTACCATTTGGTTTGCTCGGGTATCGCACTACCGTTCGCACATCAACCGAGGCAACTCCCTACTTACTTGTTCATGGTACAGAAGTCGTTATCCCTGCCAAAGTGGAGATTCCTTCCTTAAGAATCATATAAGAAGCCAAGATCAATGACGCGGAATCGGTACAAAACCGGTATGAACAACTTTCTCTCATTGATGGTAAAAGAATGAACGTAGTGTGTCACGGTCAACTCTACTAGAATAGAATGGCAAGAGATTTTAATAAAAAGGTTAGGGCGAGGCAATTCACACCGGGTCAATTAATGTTGAAATGAATCTTCCCACATTAGGATGAAGCAAAAGGGAAATTCTAATCCAATTGGCAAGGACTTACATGGTCCACCGAGTACTAATAGGAGGAGCACTTATACTCGCAGAGATAGATGGAGAGATTTGGCCAAAACCTATCAATTCAGAGGCAGCCAAGAGATACTATGTTTAAGACTATGTTTGCACTTTCTATTTGATGTAATCTGAACTACGCTTGACCTGATTCCCATTTAACAGGGGATATGTAAGCAGCCCTGTGGGTTTGGTCACATCATAATAAATTCTTCATTACCTCTATGGTCAAAAACGAGGGCAAGATCTCGCGTTTCCCCTATCTCGTCGTATTTAGAATCACCAAGGAATGTATCGCCAGAAGTATGCATTTAAACTAGGGCAGAACTTTGATAGGGATCCTCAAAATTCTGAGTTAAGGAGGTTGCAATGTCTTAAAAGCATGTCACAGTAATCAATTAGATAAATTTATTCGCTCTCATGCATTATCACATAATTCAAACAACTACATTTTTCTATAAACAATATATCACAAATGCATGTTTTTCAAAATTTATATTTTGTTTATATAGTAGCCAGACATTACCCGGGGTGACTCAAACATGACCTCAAGACAAGAGCAAAGGCAAAGCAATAAATCGAGAGCACGAACCAACTTTCCCCCCCTCTGAACTCACAAGTTTCCTTTTGTTACAAGCATAATGGATTTAACAGGAACGTCCGCAAATACATACACACAACAAGATCACTATCTTCACACCGACAAAAGTCGCCAAATGCAAATGCATCAAGTTAAGAAATATTGTGCCCTCTCGCATTTAATCATTGTTCATTCTTGCATAGGGCTAAGCATTTCCCTCAGCACCGCATAAGGCTAAACATTATTTTTTCTTGCATGAGACTAAGCACTGTCTCCCTTCCTTGCATGAGTCTAAGCACTGCCTCCATTATTGCATAAGGCTAAACATTGTATTTCCTTGCATGAGACTAAGCACTGTCTCCATTCCTTGCCTGAGGCTAAGCACTGCCTCCATTATTTCTTGAGACTAAAAACTGTCCTCCATACTAAATAACTCTAAGAGTTGCCTTTCCTTGCATGAGACTAAGCATTGTCTCCATTGCTTGCATTAGGCTAAGTGCTGCATGCATTGTTGCATAAGGATAAGAATCTCCTTTCTTGCATGAGACTAAGGACCATCTCCATTCTCCTCATATGGCTAAGCACTGCCTCCGTTATTGCATAAGTCTAATAATTTCCTTTCCTGCATGAGACTAAGCATTGTCTCTGCTCCTTGCATAGGGTTAAACACTGCCCTCACCATAGCACGAGGCTAAGCATGGCCTCCATTATTGCACAAGGCTAAGCATTGCCTTTCCTTGCATGAGACTAAGCACTGTCTCCACTCTTTGCATTGGGCTCAGAACTGGCCTCATTTCATACAAGACTAAGCCTTGTCTCATCTCATTCTCGCATATGACTAAGAATTACCTATTTCCTCTATCAAATGATCGACACGTTGTCCAAAGGCACCAAAGTCTGAAGGCACCATCCTCATAGCCCGAAGACATCATGCCATGGCCAAAGGATCTCTCGAAACTATATATCATTATTCAAGGGCGTCATAGTCCAGAGGCACCATCCTCATGGCCCGAGGACACCATTTCATGGCGAATCCCCTATCATACGCTTCATGGCCCATGACGTCACAGTCTAAAGGCATCATCCACATCGTCCAAAGACAACTCTCATGGTCCGAAGGGAATTTGCATAATGTTTAAATTTTTGTAAATAACTGGGGAGTTAACTGTTCTATAAAAAAGGAGCGATTCTCGCACCGATTTTTGTTCACATTATTCGATCACCTCAAACGTAACTGATAATCAGTAATTGATGAGAGTTGATTATTTTACATGCATGTGATATCAAGTGGTTTAGGAAAATTGTTGAACTAAGCATGGTAAATATTGGGTTGTGGGATGATGGAATCCTCCATAAACGGACCTTAAAACCTTGTGCACACCTAGTGTTTGATAAAATGCTCAAATGAGCTAGAACCATGATCATCTTCATAATTTTGATTCAATTTGTTATATTTATAAAATAGATTGAAGTTTCTAAGAATTCTGAAAGGTTTTAGAGCTTAAGGAAGCTCAATTGAGGTATGTTGGCTAAACGCTTCTATTAGAATTGACTCCCATGATATTCATGTAAATTATGTAAGTCCCGAGTGATTCATTATGAAATTGGCTATTCTGAGTAAGATTGGGTTGAAAGATATATGTCCAACAAGCATCCCAAATGCTCTATTCATGTTATGTTACCAATTGAGGATGTGTTTAAATATGGGCTGTGCATTAATAATGTTTTGACTTTAAGTCAAGTTCAAATGAAGGCTATTATGCCTCTTTATGTGCATTATACTCTAAATTGCTCACATGTGTACAACACACTTTGATTTGAATTGTGTTTGTTGTTGATGATGAGGATGATATTTGAAATTGATAAGGTGAGCATGAAATAATGAATAGGGCCAACGCGCCAAGAATGATCTTATAATTATGGCCACTAGTGCCAATGAAATTAAAAGATATGAAAGTATTATGAAATGCGATGATTGATATAAAAAGGTTGATATCCCCAATGGATAGCCTAGCCAATCGGGTCATGATCGGACTCCGTTTTAAAGATGGTGGTATTGATATTGAGAGTAATTATGGTTGATGTATCTAATGAGATAGCCTAGCCGATCGAGTCGTGATCGGACTCCATGCTGAGAATACGGTGGTACTGGTATTGTGTACAATGGTATATTCGATACTAAAAATCTCCCAATGTGAGATATGGAAATTAATTTGAACACTATCTTGAGCCAAAATTGAGGTTTGATGTTAATTAAGGCTTTCATTGATATTATGATAATCTTGTTTGTATTATTTGTCATTCTATTGAGAGGGTGCTTAGTTATACATACATAATAATGTTACTCGATAGTACTTACGTCCCTTTTGCTGGGGGCGCTGCATCTTTCAATGGATGCAGGTGGTTCCACAACAGGAGATATTGGTCAGTGATAGCAGTTCAACTTCTTCCCAGCTGACTTGGTGAGCCCCACTTCATTCCGGGGTCATGAATCTTTTGTACTTTGTGTATTCGGTTTGAGGTATAGCTGGGGGCTTGTTATCGGCGTTATCATTGTTCTCTTCTTTATCTATAGAGGCTCCATAGACATAGTGTGGGTTGTGTATTGGTACTGGGAAAGACAAACTATGCTATGTTGTGGTTGTATTACTTGTCCATTTGAGACTTTAAAAATAGTGAAACTTTTGGTATGAAACTTGTAATTGCAGACCTGACAACTTTGTTGTTTAATTAAGGAAAACAGATATTCTCTTTATTCATGAATGCGTTTGTGTAGAAGGAATGTAATAGGCTTTCTTGGTCGGGTTCACTCAGTTGAGCGTCGGTCGCACTCTTCAAGTTTGGGGCATGACAAACTTGGTATCAGAGACTAAGGTTTTAAAGTGTCCTAGGATGTCTCGGAGCCATGTCTAGTAGAGTCCTTATTATCTATGTGTTGTCGACCATATCTATAATTAGGATGCTACATGGACATTTAGGAATAATACCCTTCTTTCATGTTATTGATCGTGCGATAAAGCTAGTTGTAAGATTGTTCCTCCTTTAACTCCTGAGTTGCTCTAATTTTTAGTACATGGCACCTAAGAAGAAGGTAAAAATTGGCCAAAGAGCCAATGTGACCCCAGGAGTGACAGTTGATCCTATATTTGATGATGCGGGTGAGCACCCGAGGGTTGAGGATATTCCCCCAGTTACTACACTGCCTGACTCCAC
Source organism: Nicotiana otophora (assembly GCA_000715115.1). Taxonomy (NCBI): domain Eukaryota; kingdom Viridiplantae; phylum Streptophyta; class Magnoliopsida; order Solanales; family Solanaceae; genus Nicotiana; species Nicotiana otophora. Next base: position 10,816 of record AWOL01S0004772.1, on the reverse strand, counting down.
TACAACTGATCAGACAGAACCTGTCCCTACACCTACTAAAGGTGTAACAGTTCCTCCAACTGATATACCAGTTCCACCTCCAGTTCCAACTTTCGATTCTGGTGTTTCTGATGTTGCTATTAGGGGAGCCATACAGATGTTGGGTCAAATAGTGGCATCCCAGGCCCAGAGATCAAATGTTGCACCTACTTCTTCCAGTCATCCCGGGGATTCTACTTGTTCCAGAGTGAACAGGTTTCTCCAGTTGGATCCTCTAGTCTTCACAGGTACTAACCTAGAGGATCATCCCCATGACTTCATTGATGAGATGTACAAGACTCTTCGAGTTATGCGTGCTACTGAGAGAGAGGCAGTGGAATTGGCATCCTACTGCCTGAAAGAGGTGGCATATTCTTGGTTTGAACTACGGGGGGAGTCCCGTGAAGAAGGGAGCCCTCCGGCGAGGTGGGGCGAGGTTGCTGATGCTTTCATTGATCATTTCTTGCCTGATGAGACTAAGGCATCCCGTGCTCCTAAGTTTGAGAAGTTGAGGCAAGGTAGCCTGAGTGTGTGGGATTACCATATGAGATTTGCGTACCTGTCTAAGTATGCTATTTACATGCTGCCCACTGTGGAGGCTAGAGTGTGCCGATTTGTACAGGGCCTCAGTCCCTTGGTAATTAATGAGGCTGCTACAGCTGCCTTGAATTCTGATAAGAACTATGGAAAGATGGTGGCATTCTCTCAAGCCACAGAGACCCGCAAATTAAGGAACAGAATGGAACGAGAGGGTAGTAATAAGGCCGATCTACATGCAACTTTGGTGGTTCTTCTGGTGGTGGCAGGTCAGCCTTCTGAGGAGGGTCTTCAGAGCCATCACAGTCCTTTGCTCAATCTTTGGCTAGTGCACCGCCATCACGGCCCAGTCAGTAGCAGCAGTGGAGTTGTTTCAGGCCCAGTCAAGGCAACAGGGGCTAACATCAGCAGGGTCGTCATGGTGGTAGATTCCAGCGGCAGAGGAGCCCCGCATGCCCTAGGTATGGAAAGATGCACCTAGGTATATGCTACATGGACTTATCCATATGCTACGGATGAAAATTGAGGGGTCACATTCAGAGGGATTGTCGTTTGTCCTGCCAGGGTGCGGGTAGGGGCATGACACAGCCATCCAGTTCTGCAACTACTACATCCGCAACACCTCCTCCAGCTCGAGGCACTCCAACACCCACAAGGCGTGGTGTAGCTAGGGGTGGATCACAGAGTTTGGGAGGATCCGACCATTTCTATGCTATGAGGGGTCGCCAGAATTTAGAGGCTTCTCCAGATGTTGTTACAGGTAGATTGACTGTCCCATCTCATGATGTATATGCTCTTATTGATCCCGGTTCCACTTTGTCATATGTCACACCTTATGTTGCTATGGAATTTGGGATAGAACCAGAACAACTTTATGAGCCGTTCTCTATATCTACTCTGGTTGGTGAGTCTATTTTCGCTGCGCGGGTTTATATGGATTGTGTTGTCACGTTTCATGGTTGGGACACCGTGGTCAATCTTATTGAATTAAGAATGGTCGATTTTGATGTGATAATGGGGATGAATTGGCTTTGTTCTTGTTTTTCCAAGCTTGATAGCCGAACCAGAACTGTTAGGTTCGAATTTCCAAATGAGCCAGTTATTGAGTGGAAGGGTGATGGTGTAGTGCTGAAGTGTAGGTTTATTTCTTACCTTAAGGCCACGTAAATGATCAACAAGGGATGTATTTACAATTTGGTCCGGGTTACGGACACCGATGCTAAGGCACCTACACTTGAGTCTGTGCCTATTGTGAATGAATTTCCGGGAGTCTTTTCGGATGAACTCCCTAGGATCCCACCAGACAGGGAGATTGATTTTGGTATTGGCGTAATGCCAGACATGCATCCTATATCTATTCCACCCTACCGAATGGCACCGGCAAAATTGAAAGAGATAAAGGAGCAATTGAGAGATTTGTTAGAAAAGGGTTTTAGCTGGCCAACTGTGTCGCCTTGTGGCACACCGGTCCTTTTTGTAAGAAAGAAAGATTGGTCTCTGAGAATGTGTATTGACTATCAGCAGCTTAATAAGTTTACAATCAAGAATAAGTAACCACTGTCAAGGATAGATGACTTGTTTGATCAATTGCAAGGTGCCAGGTACTTCTCCAAAATTGATTTACGATCTGGGTATCACCAATTGGAGATCATGCAGCGAGATATTCCGAAAACAGCTTTTAGAACCCGATATGGGCACTTTGAATTTTTGGTGATGTCTTTTGGGCTAACAAATGCCCCAGCAACGTACATGGATGTTATGAATCGAGTTTTTAAGCCATTCCTCGACTCTTTTGTGATAGTGTTTATTGACAATATTCTTGTGTATTCACGAAGTCGAGAAGACCATGCCGATCATCTCAGGGTAGTTCTGCAAACCCTGCATCAGCACCAGTTATATGCAAAGTTTTCAAAGTGTGAATTTTGGCTTGAATCAGTCATATTCTTGGGTCATGTAGTTTCTAGTGAGGGAATTAAGGTTGATCCTCAGAAAATTTCAGCTGTGAAGAATTGGCCGAGGCCTACAACTCCAACAGAGATTCGCAGTTTCTTAGGCTTAGCTGGATATTACAAAAAGTTTGTGGAGGGGTTTTCTACTCTTGCCTCTCCATTGACTAAATTGACGCAGAAGGCAATTAAGTTCCAATGGTCAGATGCTTGTGAAAAGAGTTTCCGAGAATTGAAAGCAAGATTGACTACGACACCGGTGTTGACTCTACCAGAGGGTATAGATGGATGTTTGGTATATTGTGATGCCTCAAGAATCGGGCTTGGATGTGTATTAATGCAACATGGGAAGGTGATAGCTTATGCTTCTAGGCAACTAAAGAATCATGAAAAGAACTATCCAACACATGATTTAGAACTTGCGGCGGTGGTATTTGCATTGAAAATTTGGCTTCATTATTTATATGGAGTCCATGTGGATATATTCACGGACTATAAGAGCATTCAATATATTTTCAAACAGAAGGAATTGAATCAGAAGCAGAGAAGATGGCTTGAATTACTCAAGGATTATGACATTGATATTTTATACAATCCGGGGAACGCTAATATTGTGGCAGATGCTCTTAGCCGAAAATCTATGGGTAGCGTAGCGCACTTGGAGGCATATCAAAGGCCATTGGCCAAAGAAGTTCACTGATTGGATAGTTTGGGGGTTCGTCTTGTGGACTCTAGTGAAGGAGGGGTAATTGTGCAACATAGGGCTGAATCATCGCTTGTTGTGGAAGTCAAAGAGAAACAATACAACGGTCTATTGTTGGCGAAATTGAAAGAGGGGACTCATAAACATAAGACCATGGCCTTTTATCTTGGCATGGATGATGGTAGACTAAGGTACCAAGGGCGACTATGTGTTCCAAATGTGGATGGTCTTCGTGAAAGCATTTTGACTGAAGCTCACACTACTAGGTATTCCGTGCTCCCAGGTTCTACAAAAATGTATCATGATCTTAAGAAAGTCTATTGGTGGAATGATATGAAGAGAAATGTGGCAGACTTTTTGGCAAGATGTCCGAATTGTCAGCAAATGAAGGCTAAACACCAAACGCCTGGTGGGTTAGCCCAAAACATAGAAATTCCAATGTGGAAGTGGGTAATGATTAATATGGACTTTGTGGTATGTTTACCACGCACTTCGCGCAAGTTTGAATCAATTTGGATGATTGTGGATCGACTAACGAAGTCATCACACTTTTTGCGAGGTAAGTTTACGGACACAGCAGAGCAGTATGCTCAGCTGTATATCAAAGAAATAGTCAGGTTGCATGGCACCCCAGTTTCCATCATTTCTGATCGAGGGGCACAATTCACTGCTAATTTTTGGAAGACATTTCAGCAAGGTTTGGTTACTCAGGTGAATCTTCGTCCAGCCTTTCACCCGCAGACTGACGGGCAGGCAAAACGGACTATTCATACGCTTGAAGGAAAAGCGGACTTCAAAGGTAGTTGGGATGATCATTTACCACTCAAAGAATTTGCCTACAACAATAGCTATCACGTATTCAAATGGAACCGTTCGAGGCTTTATATGGTAGGAGATGTAGATCTCCCATTGGGTGGTTCAAAATTGGGAAAGCAGAGTTGATAGGGCTAGACCTCATGCATCAGGCTATGGAAAAAGTTAAAATCATTAAGGAGGGGTTGAAAACTGCTCAGAGTCGTCAGAAATCCTATCGGATGTTCGTCATAGGGATTTGGAGTTCAAAGAAGATGATTGGGTATTCTTGAAAGTTTCCCGCATGAAAGGGTAATGCAATTTGGTAAGAAAGGGAAATTGAGTCTGAGGTATGTCGAATCGTACAAAATCATTCATAGGATCGGTGAGTTGGCATACAAGGTTGAGCTACCACCTGAGATGTCATTAGTACACCCAGTATTTTATGTGTCTATGTTGAATAAAGTAGTTGGAGATCCGACACTCATTGTTCTGGTTGAGACTATTGAGGTAAATGAAAAATTGACTTACGAAAAGATTGTGGTTTCTATTATTGATCGGCAAGTCCGAGAATTGAGAAATAAAGAAATTGCCTCCGTAAAAGTATTGTGGCGAAACCAACAGGTTGAAGAGGCTACTTGGGAGGCCAAGAAAGAAATAAAGAAAAAGTATCCTTATTTTTTTGAATAACTATGTATTTATAAAGGTATGATCAAGGAAAATTATAAGACTTACTTTCTATGAATTTTGTATCAACTGTACAATTGGCGTTAAGGGTGTCCCTTTCTTGAAATGCATTGCTTGTAAGGCCACAATTGGTGTTGTGTTGTATTATGTTACATTGTTGGATTACCTGTATGTTGTTAAGATGTGTTTTTGGGGCTCTCTGACATGTGGATAGGCCTAGTTACAAAGGAAACTCTGGCGAAATATTTGGAAATTTAGGGAGTTAGTAAAATTTGGGGCTGCTGGTGTGTGGTATGAAAAACTGATTTGCATAAGATGCTAATAACAAATTTGGACCCTCATTCGAGGATGAATGGTCCTAAGTGCATTTAGGCGGTCCACTATGCGATCGCAGAATCACTCTACGGATCGCATAATGGCCGCAGAGTGAGGCAGTTAATTAGGTCAATTGGAAGCAATTATGCGGTCGACTATGCGACTGCATAACTATTATGCGGTGCACTATGTGACCGCATAACAGTTATGCGGACCGCATAGTGACCGCAGACTCGAACAGAATTTTGGTCATTTTGGACACCAATTATGCGACCGATATGCGGTCCTATATGCGACTGCAGAACCTGTTCCGGAGCTTCATTTTTGGGTTTTTAAAACCCTACCCTACTTCGTTAAATACATATTTTAGGCCATATTTTAGATATAATCTGAAATGTTAGAGTGAGAGAGAGTGCCCTAGAGTGAAAAGGTGTTCTTCAACAATTGTTCTTCAATTCTTGCTCATGTTTTGGACGATTAAGAAGGCAAGCTCACTAGGTCTTCATCCTAGAGGTAAGAATCTACACTCTAAACCCTAATTTCGAAATCATCTGAATATGGGTAATTAGTAAGATAAGTTTTGGGCATGAGAGTTGATTATTTTACATGCATGTGATATCAAGAGGTGTAGGAAGATTGTTGAACTAAGCATGGTAAAGATTGGGTTGTGGGATGATGGAATCCTCCATAAAAGGACCTTGAAACCTTGTGCACACCTAGTGTTTGATAAAATGCTCAAATAAGCTAGAACCATGATTATCTTCCTAATTTTGATTCAATTTGTTATATTTCTTAAATAGATTGAAGTTGCTATGAATTCCGGAAAGTTTTAAAGTTTAAGGAAGCTCAATTGAGGTATGTTGGCTAAAATCTTCTCTTAGAATAAAATCATACGATATTCATTAAAATTATGTATGTCCCGAGTGATTCATTATGAAATTGGCAATTCCGAGTAAGATTGGGTTGAAAGATATATGTTCAACAAGCATCCCAAATGCTCTATTCGTGTTATGTTACCAATTGCGGATGTGTTAAAATATGGGTTGTGCATTAATAATGTTTCGACTTTAAGTCAAGTTCAAATGAAGGTTGTTATGCCTCTTTATGTGCATTAGACTCTAAATTGCTCACATGTGTACAACACACTTTGATTTGAAATGTGTTTGTTGTTGACGATGAGGATGATATTTGAAATTGATAGAGTGAGCATGAAATACTGAATATGGCCAACGTGCCAAGAATGATCTTATAATTGTGGCCACTAGTGCCAATGAAATGAAAAGATGTGATAGTATTATGAAATGCGATCATTGATATAAAAAGGTTGATGTCTTAAATAAGACTGCCTAGCCGATCGGGTCATGATCGGACACCATGTCGCACACATGGTGGTGATTGTGCTGGAAATTGTAATTGAAATTGTGATTTTGGTCGATGTCCCTAATGGATAGCCTAGCCGATCGGTAGTGATCGGACTCTGTGTTAAAGACGGTGGTATTAATATGGAGAGTAATTGTGGTTGATGTCTCTATTGAGATAGCCTAGTCGATCGGGTCGTGATCAGACTCCGTACTGAGAATACGGTGATACTAGTATTGTGTACAATGGTCTATCGATACTAAAATTCTCCCAATGTTAGATATGGAAATTAATTTGAACACTGTCTTGATCCTAAATTGAGGTTTGATGTTAATTAAGGCTTTTCTTGATATTATGATAATCTTGTTTGTATTATTTGTCATTCTATTGAGAGGGTGTTTAGTTATACATACTAGTGCTATTCAACAGTACTTATGTCCCTTTTGCCGGGGCACTGCATCTTTCAATGGATGCAGGTGGTTCCACAACAGGAGATATTAGTCAGTGATAACAGTGCACCTTCTTCCCAGCTGACTTGGTGAGCCCCACTTCATTTCGGGGTCATGAATCTTTTGTACTTTCTGTATTCGGTTTGAGGTATAGCCGAGGCCTTGTTGTCGGCATTATTATTGTACTTTTCTTTATCTATAGAGGCTCCGTAGACATAGTGTGGGTTGTTTATTGGTGCTGGGAAAGACAAACTATGATATGTTGTGGTTGTATTACTTGTCCATTCGAGACTTTAAAAATGGTGAAACTTTTGGTAAGAAGTTGGTAATTACAGACATGATCACTTTATTATTTAATTAAGGAAAACATATATTATCTTTATTCATGAATGAGTTTGGGTAGAAGGCATCTAACAGGCTTTCTCGGTCGGGTTCACTCGGTTGAGCGCCGGTCGCGCTCCTCGGTTTTGGGGCGTGACAGGTGCATGACTCGATCGTCTGGGAAAGAAGTGCAACCATTCGAGCCAGAAATAGAGAGACAACTGCGACAGTTGATGAAGGAAAGAAATCTCCCTGAGAATATAGAGAAGGTTGGGAAATCCTCATCCAAAGAAAACATGGCCGGAGATGATGATAATGTAGACTTGGCTGCGATGGAGGCAACCCAACAAAGAGAAAAAGCTGCAAGGGATGCTGAAGAAGCAGTTATTAGAGATACAGAAATTGCATATGAAGAAGAAAGGACTCAGAGAATGTCATAGAATCAACCCTTGGGTCTGAGACCACCCCCAGTTGCAGCTAATAATTTTGAGTTAAAGCAAGGGTTACATCAAACACTTCAAAATTGTTGTGCTTTTAGAGGAAAGCAGAACAAAGATCCAAACAATCATCTAATGGACTTCGAGGAGATCATGAACACCTTTCAATATAATGATATTTCACAAGATGCAGTTTACCTAAGGGCATTCCCCTTCACTCTCAAAGATGATGCAAAGCATCGGATTCGAAGCTTGCCCCAGGGATCAATTAGAACATGGGAGGAGATGACTAGAAAATTTCTTGCTAAATATTTCTCCTCAACTAAGACGCGCAAGTTTAGAAGAGAAATCCATAACTTCTACCAGAACAAGACTGAAACTATGTTTGAAGCTTGGGAGAGGTTTAAGGAGATTGTGCGAAAGTGTCAACATAGTGGAGTTAAACTCTGGATGCAACTTCCAGGACTTTTGGGATGGATGGACACCTACCTCACATAGAACATTGAGCAATACAGGTGGAGGTCCGTTGATGAAAAAGACTCCAGAGGCGATAGTCACAATTCTAGATGTGTTATCTGAAGATGCAAATCAGTGGCCCTCGGAGATTGTTGAAAGAAGAAGATCAGCTGGTGTTCACTAAGTTGATACTAACACATATGTACAGGTACAACTTGATGCCATGGCCAAAGAAATAAGGAATCTGACCTTAGCCTCGATACATAACGAGCCTCATGTAGCCTGCTATATATGTCGAAGAGGACACCCTACGCATGAGTGTCAAGCTACCATGGAAGAAGTGAATGTTGTGGTAATTATAATTTCAATGCAATGGGTCAGAAGCACCCCGGTTTTTCATGGATTTCACCTGGGGGTACAGCAAATGCATGGCAACAAAATAATTCCAGATTTTAGGAGAGGCCACGGTTTCAGTGTCAACAACCAATTGAGAGACTAGATGCTCATGGTGAAACTATTAAAAAACTTGGAACAGATTTGCGTAACTTGGAGAGACAAGTGCGACAAGTTGCAAATATATTGTCTGAAAGAATCCCAGGTACTCTGCCAGCTGAGTACCTTTTGGTCGGGTTCCGAGAGGCGAGCACATGATTGAATGTTTGAGTTGACTTTGTGTTTCTTTTTAAAGATTGCAACTTTATTGTTCAAAATAGCTTCCTATAGTTTGTATTTATGGTATGAAGTTGTTTTGGCTAGATTCGAGTCGTTCAGAGTAGGATAATCACGGGAAAGGCTTACTAGTGGGTTGAGTTAGCATGTTGTGAGGTACGTCTCTTGCCTAACTTTGTATGGGGGAATTACCCCATATGAATGGTGTTGTTTTGTGTTAATTGTGATATGTGGAAGCCATGTATNTTTTTATTTATTTAAGTAGGGTCTTGACCCGATCTCGTCACGATTCTACCGAGGTTAGGCTTGGCACTTACTGGGTACCGTTTTGGTGTACTCATGATACGCTTCTGCACATCTTTTTGTGCAGATCTAGGTACCTCTTACAAACCTAGGCACTAGTGAGTAGAGTTCAGATATGGAGACTTCAAGGTATACCTGCCGACGTCCGCGTGCCTCGGAGTCACCCTCTATCTAGTTCTATTTTATTTTCCTTTTTTATAGATACTGTTGTATAGGGATGTTCAGTATA
>AWOL01S0004769.1:125602-157869 GCA_000715115.1 Nicotiana otophora | reverse complement strand
TGTGACATTGAGTTGGGTTGGGGATGACGCACGTGGTAGGTGATAGGCGCGTGTGTGTGCTTCGAGGTATTCATGATCTGGGTAGTTCTTAGGCCAATATGTGCCCTGTATTGCTATCATGCTTCTTTGATATCATGTTTTCTCCATTTATATGACTAAATAAAATATTATTCATGATAGAAATCATGTCCAAGCTACCTGCTTAATAGTTTGAGACATGATAGGGTTATTTTTGCCATGTTTAGCTAGATGCCTTGAGCGTAGTCAAATTGTACAGGCATGACAGTTATATCCTCATGATATATATTTGTCTCTATGAACTTTAGATATGCTATCTCACATGTTATTGGTGTCCTTGCACGTGACACGAGTTTGAGTTATATTTAAGGCATGTTGTGATATTTTGTGTTATATAATTGGATCATGTTTCCTTGAGAATGTTGAAATATGGAAACTTGAGCAGATTGATGACTAATGTGGGTCTAAGATCAATTTTGTGAGTCATATTGGATCGAGTTACACGCTGCAACAATTATATTGATATTGAGGTGGTGGCACATATTTTGAGGCTAGGAGTGCACCACGCCCTATGATTTGGCTATTTGATTTTGATTAGTACTTGGGCAAGATCTATTCCTCTAGAGTATCAGATGGTCTGGGAGTGCTTCGATGCTTAATATCGAAAGATTGTATTTCGGAGTTTATCAGACTCTGTGTAGTGTTTACACACATTGGGTAGGTTCATTTTATTGATTGGAGATTGTGTGCCATGTATGGTGGTGATCCGGATTGTCTAAGTGTGATGTAGACACGTTGGCGAAGTTTGAGTGTTTGAAAGTTAATAGAAGGATTTTGAATGTCGATTCGTGATTTCGATGTTATTCGTGTCGTTTCGAGCCTCTTGATATGTTTGGATAAGGTATTAGGACTGGTTGGCATGATTCGACAGGGTCCCAGGGGCCTCGGGGAGATTCGTGGTGGATGCGGATCAAGTTGGAGTGTTTTTCTACTGTTGGTTGTTGCTTCTGGTTTAGTTCTTCGCGAACACGGTGGGGAGCTTGCATTTGCGAAGAAGGATTTGAGCTAGAGATCATTTGTTCTTCGCGTTTGCGATGCCAGGGTCGCATCCGTAAAGGCGTGGGTGCATAAGAGCACCACGTTCGCGACAAGGATGTCGCATTTTCGTAAGATGATTTTTGGAGCAAGAGCAGGGAATGCTTCGCGAATGTGAAGGACATGTCGCATTCGTAATGAAGGGTAGCCTATGTTGTGTACAAGTTTGCAAAATCGGGATTTGGCTCATTTCAGCTCACTTCTTCCACTGGAGTTGGTTTATGGGTGACTCTTAAGGGGCTTTTGCATCATTCATCACAAGGTAAGTGATTTCTGCACATTGTGAGCTAGAAATGGTAAATTTGGAGTTTTTACTACGAAATTGGATATGGAATTAGGAATCGATTGTATATTTGAGTTTATGGTGCTATGGGCAATATTTATCTTCAAAAAGTTTTAGAATCTGGGTGTGTGGGCTTAGGGGTTATTATGTTGACTTTTCGGGTGAAGTTGGGAATTGTTATGAATTGTTAAATAACGAGTCTTTGATTATACTTTGATCGGTTTGCACATTCTTTTGGCTAGTTTTAGATAGTTTGGAATTGATTTGAGGAGTTAGAGAGGCATTGGACCCTGTTATCATAATTCGGAACAAGGTATGTCTCCTGTCTAACCTTGTGAGGGGGGAGGGGTGATTTAGCCCGTAGGTGTTATATTTTGTATGTGCTAGTTGTGGGAGCTATGCACATATTAGGTAACAAGTATTCGTGCGTAAGGTAGAATTCCTGATGAGGTTCGGGTAGACTTAGACTCACTCCATGCTTTAATTGAATTATTTGATTCATTCTTGCATGTTTAAAATCTTTGATTTACATTTTTTCCCGAGACTAGACATGTGTAAACTATCGGACTTGCGATTTAAGATATTTGGCGAGCTACGTGATTAGCTGTGGAAATTGTACTTCCCTTTACGGATTTCTTCCATGTTGTGCATATTCGTCCGAAGGTTTTCTTAACTTTTATAAATCATACATATATTTGTGAGTGGGGCCAGTTGTCACACCCCGACCTCGGGGAGTGTGACCGGTGCTCAACCGAGATAACCCGGTCAAGCAAGACTGCCAAATAATTTCTACCCGACCTTGCCTATGAATAGAGTGGAGATGTATTCCATTGTTTAAACATTACGAGTATTTGATAATCTACAACAATTCCATTACCATTAGTATCTTCATTTAAACTTCCCAAAATATATTACCCATTCATAGTTTGAAGTGGAACATGTGGTAGAAATACAACATTTCTTGTTTTGACTTTCCCAACACCAATATACAACCCACAACATGTCTATGGAGCCTCTAAGTACAACATAAGGGTAGTATGAAAGTATCGGCGATAAGGCCCCGACTAAACCTCAATACACAAAGTATGACATAAAGTGACATCAGGACCAGGATAGAGCAGGACTCACCAAAACCTATGGAATATGGAGTAACTGCTAACGAGGACCAAAGCTATCCACTTATGAACCACCTGCATCTATTGAAGATGCAGCGCCTTAGGAAAAGGGACGTTAGTACATATGGAATAGTACTAGTATGTAAAGCTAAATGTCCTCTTTCAAAACAGAATGCCAATATAAGAAAGGGAAAACCATGGAAACAGCAAGCAACGATTAATGATATCTAAATGCCAAGTTAAAATATAACAATTTTTAAAATATGAAGATAATATTGTGAAGATGATAATCAAAACATGAAGATAATATTATTTTTGGTTGGGAGATATGTAGTACCGATATACAACCGTGAATTTAGCATGGAGTCTAATCACAACCCGATATACTATCACGACCCAAAACTCTAACTTGTCGTGATGGCGCCTATCGATGGTACTACGCAAGCCAATTTTTCAAAATACTTCAAATGTTTCACAAAATAATCCAAAATGTAGATATGACAGAGTTTTCATAAAGACAGGAGTAAAATACAAAATACAACGTGGAAACATAGCCCTAAACATCGGGGTGTCACCAAGTCATGAGCATCTAAACAACGAGTCTAAGAAACAGTGTCTACAGAAGTCTGTGTCTAAATGCTAGTACAAAAAAGAAAGATAACAAGAAAGGAGAGGCAAGGACTGCGAACGCCGGTAGCTACCTCGTGAATCTCCGATACTCAACCACACACGAGATCAACGTCCTCCGTGGCTGGATACACCGGTATCTACACATGAAGTGCAGGGTGTAGCAAGAGTACAACCAACTCAGTAAGTAACAAAAGTAAATAAGGAATTGAGAAGTAGTGACGAGATATGCAATTACCGTTCACTTCAGTAATTTCAGCAATGAGAGTAGACCTGATTCAATTCCAGCAATATAAGTTAAGTCAGTTGTACATTTACAAAGTTTAGATAAACCGGATACAATATTTTCCAGAAGTTTAGAACACTGACATATTTCAGCTAAGTGTAGCAACAAAGAAAACTCCGAATCTCCGAATCGAGAAACCGCCTGTATCTTCTTCGGCTCTACCTGAATACCCTCACTGTACACCACGTGCCCCAAGAACACCACTGAACTGAGCCAAAACTCACACTTGGAGAAATTTTCATATAGCTTCTCCTCCCTCAACCACTGTAACACAATCCTCAGATGCTGGGAATGCTCCTCCCAGCTACGAGAGTGCACCGGGATGTCATCAATGAATACAATAAGGAACGAGTCAAGATAAGGTTGAAACACACTGTTCATTAGATGCATGAACGTTGTTGGTGCATTGGTCAGCCTAAAACATATCACAAGGAACTCATAATTGTCATATCGGGTCCTGAAAGCTGCCTTAAGAATATCTGAGTCCCGAATCTTCAGTTGGTAATACACTGACCTCATATCAATCTTGGAGAACACCATCGCTCCCTGAAGCTGGTCAAACAAATCATCAATACGTGGAAAAGGATACTTGTTCTTGATTGTGACCTTGTTCAACTGCATGTAATAAATGCATATTCTCATAGTACCATGCTTCTTCTTTACAAATAGAACTGGTGCACCCCAAAGTGACACGCGAGGCCAGATAAACCTTTTATCAAAGAGTTCCTGAAGTTGTTCCTTCAATTCTTTCAACTCCGCCGGTGCCATACAATACAGTGGAATAAAAATGGGCTGAGTGTCCGGCACCAAATCAATACCGAAGTCAATATCCCTGTTAGGAAGCATGCCCGGCAGGTCTGCATGAAACACATCCGGAAAATCTCATACCACCAGAACAGAATCAATAGCAGGGGTCTTTATACTAACATCCCTCACAAAGGACAAATAAGATAAACAACCCTTCTCAACGATCCGTTGAGCCTTCAATTATGAAATTATTCTACTGCGAACATAGTCTATAGGGCCGCTCTACTCATCCCTTGGCTATCCCGGCATCGCCAACGTCACAGTCTAAGTGTGACAATATAGAACATCATGACATGGAGACAACTAATCCATACCCAAAATCACATCATAATCGACCATAGTAAGCAACAAGAAATATAATCTCTTCTCTAGACTCCCAATAGTCACCACACATGACTGATACACATGGACCACAATAATAGTATCGCCTACTGGAGTGGATACATAAACAGATGAAACTAGAGACTCACAGGGCATATCCAGATAACGAGCAAAATACGAGGACACATCTGACTAATGTGGAACCATGGTCAAATAATACGCATGCATCTCCATGGCAAACGGAGCCAATATATGTAATCATAGCATCTGAAGCAATGGCATCTGTTCTGGAAGGGAGAACATAGAAACGGGTCTGACCGCCCCTTCTGATCGGCCTCCATCTTTTGGGCGGCCCCAAGCTGACTGAGCTCCATCCCGAGCTGGCTGACCGGTGGTGAAGCAACTAGTGTTCATGTCATAGACTGGCTCCTCTACTGAGCTGGACCTCCCACTAGGCGGGAACATTACCTCCTCATGTGACCAAAGTCTCCACACTCATAGCAACTCCCTGGTACTGGTGCTGGGGACTGATGGGAGCCCCGAGCACCGGGATAACTAGTAGAAGGACCTGGCATAGACGATCCCTGACCCGATGGAGCACGGGAGGAACTCTAAGCGAGGAGAGCACTGAGAGATTAATGGCCAGATGATGCAACACGTTGAAATGGGCGAGCCATATGAGCATGTCTGAAAGGAGGACCACTACCGTGGTGGAAATAACCTCGAGAATGAACATCGCTAAGCCCACCCTATCCACGAGGCCTCTTGGCCTCCCTCTCAACCCGCTCCTGGTTGCGAACTATCTCAATCTAACGAGCAATGTCGACAACCTCATCAAAAGTAGGACCAGACATTCTCTCTAGTCATAAGCAATTGCAGCTGAAAAGCGAGGCCATATATGAACCTCCCGATCCTCTCCCTATTTGTGGGAACCAACCAGATAGCATGACGGGCCAACTCAGAAAATCTCATCTCATACTGTGTCATGGACATATCGCCTTGACAAAGCTACTCGAATTGCCTGCACAGCTCTTCTCTGCGAGACTGAGGCACAAACTTATCCAAGTATAGACCGGAGAACTGCTGCTAGGTAAGGGGTGCTGCGCCGACCAGCCTACGCCTCTCATAAGCCTACCACCAACTTAAAGATGCCCCCAGAGAACTGAAAAGTAGTGAACGAGAACCCACTGGTCTCTAAAATACCTGCTGTACGGAGAATCCTATGACACCTATCCAAGAAGCCCTGTGCATCCTCTCCCTCGATACCACTGAAAGATGGAGGCTGGAGTCTCCCAAACCTCTCCAATCAACGCTGCTCATCATCGGGCATGACAGGAACCACATAGTACTGAGCAGCTGCAACTGGCTGGGCTCTTGGTACCCCCGGTGTTTGGAGTCCCTATACCACCTGCTCTGGTGTGCGGGCGGCAGGAGTCTGAGCACCTTCTCCAGCCTGAGAAGTGGCTGCTGCGGCCGGAACAAAGACTGCCTAAGCAAGATTGGTGCATATGGTTAGAATCTGAGCTAAGGCCTCCTGAAAGCCTAGAATCACAATGGGCACATGTGGTGCCTAAGCTGGGCCCACAGGCTCAACCACAACTGGAGCCTCCTCCTGAACTAGGGCAACTGGTGGATCTGCAGGTGCTGCCCTAGCTACGGTACGAGCTACACCTCTACCCTTACCGCGGCCTCTACCGCGACCTCGGCCTCTCGCGACCCTGACTGGTGGTACTAATGGCTGTCTATTATGCCCCGTAACAGAAATTCAGTTACCAGAATCAAATGATTCGCACGACAAGCATTGAAGAATGTGAAATTTCCTAAGGGTTCGGTAGCTTCTCGAAAATAAGTACATACGTCTCTGTAAGACTCCATTAACCTGCTCATGACTCGTGAGACCTATATAACCTAGGCTATGATACAAACATGTCACGACCCAAAACTCTAACCTGTCATGATGGCGCCTATCGATGGTACTAGGCAAGCCGATTTTTCAAAATACTTCAAATGTGTCATAAAATAATCCAAAAGCTTGATATGACAGATTTTTCATAAAGACAAGAGTTAAACTCAACATACAATGCGGAAAAATAGCCCCAAAGATCGGGGGTCACCAAGTCATGATCATCTAAACAACCACTCTAAGAAACAATGTCTTCAAGAGTCTATGTCTAATTGCCACTACATAAAAGAAAGATAACAAGAAAGGAGAGGTAAGGGCTACGAACGTCAATAGCTACCTCGTGAATCTCCGATACTCAACCATGCACGAGATAAACGTCCTCCGTGATGGAATACACATGGATATGCACATGAAGTGCAGGGTGTAGCGTGAGTACAACCAACTCAGTAAGTAACAAAAATAAATAAGGAATTGAGAAGTAGTGATGAGCTATACAATTATCGTTCACTTTAGTAATTTCAACAATGAGAGTAGACATGATTCAATTCTGGCAATATAAGGTAAGTCAGTTGTACATTTACTATGTTCAAATAAACCAGATATAATATTTTCTAGAAGTTCAGAACAATGACATATTTCAGCTAAGTGCATCAACAAAAGAAACAACACCGCCTACCATACAAAGCCTCATACCATGCCATCTGGATGCTCGATTGATAACTGTTGTTATAATCAAACTCCGCTAGAGGCAAGAACTAATCCCACGAACCCCCAAACTCCATCACACATGCACAGAGCATATCCTCTAATATCTGAATAGTGCGCTTGGACTGTCCGTCCGTCTGAGGGTGAAATGTTGTGCTCAACTCCACTCGAGTACCCAACTCAGGCTGTACGACCCTCCAGAACCGTGATATAAATTGTGCACCACGGTTAGAGATGATAGATACCGGTACACCATAAAGCCTGATGATCTCGCAAATCTACACTTGAGCCAGCTGCTCGAAAGAGTAGGTAGTCATCACAGGAATGAAATTAACTAACTTGGTCAGCCTATCCACAATCACCCAAACTGCAACAAACTTCCGCTGAGTCCGTGGGAGTCCAACAACGAAATCCATAGTGATCCGCCCCTACTTCCACTCCGGAATCTCTAACTTCTGAAGCTACCCAACTAGTCGCTAAAGCTCATACTTCACATGTTGGCAATTTAGGCACCGAGCTACATACTCCACTATGTCCTTCTTCATTATTCTCTACCAATAATGCTGTCTTAAGTCCTGATACATCGCGGCACCCAGATGAATATAATACCGCAAACTGTGAGCCTTCTGGAGACTAAACTCACACAAACCATCTACATTGGGCACACATAGCCTGCCCTGCATCCTCAATGCACCATCATACCCAGTAGTGACCTCCTTAGCGTCACCGTGTTGGACCGTCCTTAAGGACGAGCAGATGGGGGTCATCATACTGACGCTCCCTGATACGATCATAAAGACAAGACCGAGAGACCACATAAGCCAATACTCGACTCGGCTCAAAAATATCCAATCTAACAAAATTGGCTAGATAAGGCCTGAACATCAAACGCCAATGCTCTTTCTACTGTTGGAAGATAAGCTAAGCTCCCCAAACTCTCGGCCCGTCGACTCAAGGCATCGGCCTCCACATTGGCCATCCCGAGATGGTAAAAAATGGTGATATCATAGTCCTTAATAAGTTCTAACCACCTCCACTTACGCAAGTTAGGATCCTTCTGTCTGAACAGATGCTGCAAACTTCGATGATCAATGTAAATCTCACAAAGGACCCCGTACAAATAATACCGCCAAATCTTCAAGGCGTGAATAATAGCAACTAACTCAAGGTCGTGGACAGGATAGTTCTTCTCATGGGGCTTCAACTGGAACGAAGCATAAGCAATCACTCTACCCTCCTGCATCAGAACACACCCAATACCGATCCGTGAGGCATCACAATACACTGTGTAAGAACCAGAAGCTGATGGTAGAACTAGAATTAGAGTCGTGGTCAATGCAGTCTTGAGCTTCTGAAATCTCTCCTCGCACTCATCCGACCACCTGAAAGGAGCACCCTTTTGGGTCAATTTAGTCAAGGGCAATGCAATAGATGAGAAACCCTCCACAAAACGACGGTAATTACCAGCTAAATTGAGAAAACTCTAAATCTCCGTGGCTGAGAATGGTCTGGGCCAACGCTGAACCGCCTTTATATTCTTTGGATCTACCTGAATACCCTCACTGGACACCACATGCCCCAGGAACGCCACTGAACCGAGAAAAAACTCACACTTGGAGAACTTTTCATATAGCTTCTCCTCCCTCAACCACTGTAACACAATCCTCAGATGCTGGGAATGCTCCTCCCAGCTACGAGAGTGCACCGGGATGTCATCAATGAATACAATAACGAACGAGTCAAGATAAGGTTGAAACACACTGTTCATTAGATGCATGAACGTTGTTGGGGCATTGGTCAGCCTAAAACATATCACAAGGAACTCATAATTGTCATATCGGGTCCTGAAAGCTGCCTTAAGAATATCTGAGTCCCGAATCTTCAGCTGGTAATACCCTGACCTCAAATCAATCTTAGAGAACACCATCGCTCCCTGAAGTTGGTCAAACAGATAATCAATATGTGGACAAGGATACTTGTTCTTGATTGTGACCTTGTTCAACTGCATGTAATTAATGCACATTCTCATAGTACCATCCTTCTTATTTACAAATAGAACTGATGCACCCCAAAGTGACACGCTAGGCCGGATAAACCCCTTATCAAAGAGTTCCTGAAGTTGTTCCTTCAATTCTTTCAACTCTGCCGGTGCCATACGATACAATGGAATATAAATGGGCTGAGTGCCCGGCACCAAATCAATACCAAAGTTAATATACCTGTCAGGCAGCATGCCCGGTAGGTCTACAGGAAACATATCCGGAAAATCTCATACCACCAGAACAAAATCAATAGCAGGGGTCTCTACACTAACATCCCTCACAAAGGCAAAATAAGATAGACAACCCTTGTCAACCATCCGTTGAGCCTTCAAGTATGAAATTATTCTACTGGGAACATAGTCTATAGAGCCGCTCCACTCAACCCTCGAAAACCCCAGCATCGCCAACATCACGGTCTAAGCATGACAATCTAGAACAACATGACATGGAGACAACCAATCCATACCCAAAATCACAGTCCACAATAATAGTATCGCCCACTGCAGTGGATAAATAAATAGATGAAACTAGAGACTCACATGGCATATCAAGATAATAAGCGAAATACGAGGACACATATGAATAAGTGGAACCATGGTCAAATAATACACATGCATCTCTATGACAAATGGAGACAATACATGAAATCATAGCATCCGAAGCAGTGGCATCTGTTCTAGAAGGGAGAGCATAGAAACGGGTCTGGCCGCCCCTGATCGGCCTCCATCTCTCGGGCAGCCCCTAGCTGACTGAGCTCCACCCCGAGCTGGCTGAGCGGGTGGTGAAGAAACTGGTGTTGATGTCATAGATTGGCTCATCTACTAAGCTGGACCTCCCACTAGGCGGGGACATTACCTCCTCATGTGGCCAAACTCTCCACATTCATAGCAATTCCCCGGTACTTGTGTTGGGGACTGAAGGGAGCCTCGAGCACCTGGATAAGTAGTAGAAGGACCTGGCATAGACTAGCCCTAACACGATGGAACACGGGATGAACTCCGAGCGAGGAGAGCACTGAGAGATGAATGGCCAGATGATGCACCACGGTAAACTGGGTGAGCCGTCTGAGCATGTCTGAAAGGACGACCACTACCATGGTGGAACTAACCTCCAGAATGAACACCGCTAAACCTACCCTGTCAATGAGGCCTCTTGGCCTCCCTATCAACCTGCTCCTAGTTGTGAACCATCTCAATCTGACGAGCAATGTTGACAACCTCATCAAAAGTAGGACCCGACTCTCTCTCTAGTCATAAGCAATTGCAGCTTAAAAGCGAGGCCATATATGAACCTCTTGATCCTCTCCCTATTTGTGGGAACCAACCAGATAGCATGACGGGCCAACTCAAAATGTCTCATCTCATACTGTGTCACAGACATATCATCGTGACGAAGCAGCTCAAACTGCCCGCGCAGCTCCACTCTGTGAGACTGAGGCACAAACTTCTCCAAGAATAGACCGGAGAACTGCTACCAGGTAAAGGATGCTATGCCGACCGGCCTACACCTCTCGTAAGCCTCCCACCAACTGAAGGCAGCACCTAGAGAACTGAAAAGTAGTGAACGAGACCCCACTGGTCTCTAAAATACCTACTGTGCGGAGTATCCTCTGACACCTGGCCAAGAAGCCCTGTGTATCCTCTCCCTCGGTACCACTGAAAGTTGGAGGCTGGAGTCTCCCAAACCTCTCCAATCGACGCTGCTTATCATCGAGCATGACAGGAGCCACATAGTACTGAGCAGCTGCAACCGGCTGGGCTGGTGGTGCCCCTGCTGTCTGAAGTCCCTGTAGCACCTACTCTGGTGTGCGGGCGGCAGGAGTCTGAGCACCTCCTCCAGCCTGAGCAGTGGCTGCTGCGGCCGGAACAAAGACCTCCTGAGGAAGACTGGTGCACATGGTCAGAATCTGAGCTAAGGCATCCTGAAGGCGTAGAATCACAATGGGCACAGGTGGTGACTGAGCTGGTCCCACAAGCTCATCCATAACTAGAGCCTGCTCCTGAAATGGGCAACTGGTGGATGTGCAGGTGCTGCCCTAGCTACGGTACGAGCTGCACCTCTGCCCCTACCGCGGCCTCTCGTGACCCTGACTGATGGTACTAGTGACTGTCCATCATGCCCTGTAACAGCAATTCAGTTACCAGAATCAAACGATTCGCACCACAAGAATTGAAGAATGTGAAGTTTCCTAAGGGTTCGGCAGCCTCTTGGACATAAGTACATACGTCTTTGAAATACTCTACTAACCTGCTTATGACTCGTGAGACCTATGTAACCCTGGCTCTAATACAAACTTGTCACGACCCAAACTCTAACCTGTCGTGATGGCACCTATCGATGGTACTAGGCAAGCCAATGTTTCAAAATACATCAAATGTGTCACGAAATAAACCAAAATCTTGATATGACAGAGTTTTCATAAAGACGGGAGTTAAACTCGGGGTGTCACCAAGTCATAAGCATCTAAACAAGCAGTCTAAGGACAGTGTCTTCAACAGTCTGTGTTTAAATGCCAGTACAGAAAAGAAAGATAACAAGAAAGGAGAGGTAAGGGCTGTGAACGCCGGTAGCTACCTCGTGAATCTTCGATACTCAACCACGCACGAGATCAACGTCCTCCGTGACCAGACACACCTGGTCTGCACGTAAAGTGCAGGGTGTAGCGTGAGTATAACCAACTCAGTAAGTAACAAAAATAAATAAGGAGCTGAGAAGTAGTGACGAGCTATACAATTATCGTTCACTTCAGTAATTTTAACAATGAGAGTAGACATGATTCAATTCCGGCAATATAAGTTAAGTCAGTTGTACATTTACTAAGTTCATATAAACCGGATACAATATTTTCTAGAAGTTCTGAACAATGACATATTTCAGCTAAGTGCATCAACAAAGGAAACAAATGCACTCGGGATAAAAATTGCTCAAGCTCTCAATAACTCAAACACTCGGCTCTCAACACTCAATAGGTACTTGCGCTCACTGGGGGTGTATAGAGTCCGGAGGGGCTCCTTCAGCCCAAGCGCTATATCATTGCGGCATGCAGCCCGATCCAATCATATAAGTAGCCATGAGGTTCGTTGCGGTGTGCAACCCGATCCACAATCCATAAATAGCCATAAGGCTCGTTGCGGCATGCAACCCGATCTATATACATTCAGCCCTCAGACCCGTTGCGGCGTGCAACCCGATCTTTATACACTCACATAGCTCACAGCTCGGCACTCTGGCCCTATCTCAGTCACTAACCTCTCCAACCTCTCGGCCTCTCAGAAATCATACAAATCAGCCCAAAAGAGCTGATAAGAAGTATCAACAAGAAAACAAGAGGAAACATTGATATGATACACAAGTAAAACTGTGACTGAGTACAAGATAGAAAATAGCAGCTAATTCAACAAGTACCCGACCGATGCGGGTCCCAACAGTGATATCATATGGCCTAAGAATGGTATCTATCATGAATGGTAGCCAAATATTTAGAAGACATCAAGAACTTATAATTAACAATAAGCTATTCGACTTTACAGTCTCACGGGATGGACCAAGCCATAATCCCCCACGGTGCACGCCCACACGCCCGTCACCTAGCATGTGCGTCACCTCAAACATAATCACATCATACAAAATCCGGGGTTTCATACCCTCAGGACCAGATTTAAGACTGTTACTTACCTCAAACTGCGTAAAATCCTACTCCAAAATGCCATTTCCCCTTGAATCACTCTCCAAATTCCCCAAATCCAGCCACAAGTAGTACGATATAATTAATATAGGCTAAACGAATCAATTCCACAAGAAAAATACGAAATTATAAGCCAAAATCCGAAATAGGCTCAACCCGACCCCCTGGCCCACGTCTCGAAATCCGTCGAAAGTCACAAAACCCGAAAGCCATTCACTCACGAGTTCACTCGTACCAACGTTATCCAAATCCAATATCAAAATCCCAATCGAAACATAAAATCTTAGTTGTAAAACATCTTCCAATGTTTCCCAAAATTTTGACCCAAATGCGAAATTAAAAGGTGATATTAGTGATAGATTAGTGGGATATAACCAAAATCAAGTGAAGAATCATTATTCAATTGATTTCTCTGAAAGTACCTCAAAATCTCTCCCAAATCCGAGATCTCAAACTCAAGTTTTGATAAAAATGGCCAAACCCTCGTTTTTAAAATCGTATATTTCGCCCAGGCAAATACTTCTTCGCAAACATGATACCCTTGTCGCGAACGCAAAGACCACTCAGCTCAACCCTACGCGAACGCGGGACCAAAATCGCGAACGCGTAGGCAAAAAGGCCTGGGGTCCCAGCCGCTCAATCTCCTCTACGCGAACGTGATGCACTTCTCGTGTTCGCGATGAACTGCCTAACACCCTCTTCGCGAACGCGACTCCCACTTCACGAACGCGAAGAACAACCTTTCCTCCTACCTCCAGCTCCTCTTCGCGAACGCGGAACACCCCTTGCAAAAGCAAAGAAGGAAACCAACAACTGGGAAAACCAGAAAATCTGCTATCTTTCACAAGTCCAAAATGATCCGTTAAGCATTCGAAACTCACCCCGAGGCCCTCAGGACCTCAACCAATCATACCAACCAGTCCTAAAACACCAAACAAACATAGGCGAGCCCTCAAATCACGTCAAACAACAACAAAAACACGAATCACCCTACAATCTAAATTTAATGAATTTGACACTTCAAATTTCTACAACCGATGCCGAAACTTATCAAACCACGTCTGATTTATATCACGTTTTGCACACAAGTCATATTCAACATTACGGACCTACTCCAACTTCTGAATTCAGAATCCGAACCCGATATCAAAAAGTCCACTTCTGGTCAAAATCTCCAAAAATTCAACTTTCGCCATTTCAAGCCTAATTCTAGTACGGACCTCCAAATCACATTCCGGATGCGCTCCTAAGTCCAAAATCATCCAACGGAGCAAATGAAACCGACGGAACTCCATTTTGGAGTTGTTTTCACACAGTTCCGACTACGGTTAAAATCCTAAGACTTAAGGTTCCGTTTTGGGGACTAAGTGTCCCAAATCACTCTGAAACCATAACAAAACCTCCCAGCAAGTCTCATAAGCATAAAATGATACGAGGGAAGCAGTAAATAGGGGATCAGGGCTAATACACTCAAAACGACCGGCCAGGCCATTATATCGGCTAGGCCGTCTCAACCGAAGACATCAACCACAATCACAATCAAAAATCACTTTCTTAGTACCGAGATACCACTATGCATTTAGCACGGAGTCTGATCAGGACCCGATTGGCTAGGTTTTCTCATCCAAAGACATCAACCACAATCACTATCACTATCTCAATCACATACATTAAGCATAATCACCACCATATGTGCGGCATGGCGTCTGATCTCGACCTGATCGGCCAGGCTGTCTCACCACAATGCCGTGTGGATCAACATCACCCTTTGCTAGCAATCATCTCATCTTAGATAAGGGGAATAATTTCATCACATCAATGTCATCCCAAATGAGAGGAATAATCACAATCCAATCCTACACCAGCACGTGTAATATTTGGGTTAGGTTATTGCAACCTACCCTTCCTCGGTGACTAACGATACTCCCACAAACATTTTTGTTTTACATACAAAGGAAATAGAAATACAAATACATTCACATCATAACCTATCACACCATACATAGCTTCATTAGTAATTTCAACCACTCACAACATCATTATGTAATTGGCTCTCTTGGCCAAACATATGATTGTTCTTTCATGGCACGATGGCCGTATTTCATATTCCACACTTTCAAGGATTATCATCATAAGCATCAATATATAGAATATTCCAAAAATCCCAACTTTTAGTTCATTAGTAATGAAGGCTCTAAACACAAAAGTTTCCTTTGCAGTGAAATGGATCAAGATTATTAGTAATCGAAGCACAAGTTAAAATCATAAACGAGTGACACACCATTTATTCTTGAAATAGTTTTCCCGAAAACAGCAATGCCCAATTTCAACTCATGAATATGTAAGAGCTTAAAGCACATTGGAAATACGTACAAAGAATATCATTAGTTAAAATAACCATATTTGGGCATGACTTGAGGACATAAGCTTTTAGGAAAATCTATTTTCGCAGGAAATTTAGAACAGTTGAATCAAGGCTCATTTCATAACTCTTCTCACATCATTGCATTTCATTATAACCATTGGCCACAAGTATAACTTTCGTTCTTGGCACGGTGGCCACACTTTATATCTCTAACTCACTTCTTTCACTTTCAAGCATCTTTATAGATTATCAACAATATGTGCATCCGAAATCAAGGCCTTAAGTATATATATGAGCAATATGAGTTTTAGGCGCATTAAGTATTCATTCCAAGTTATGCATAACGGACATTCATTTGAACATGAATTGAAGTTAAAACACTTTAACACATAAACCATACTTGAAGACATTCTGGAACAAGATTGTAATGAGATAGGAGTAATTGGAACATGATTTGAGTACATTCATCTTTTGACACTTTGCTTACTTGGGATAATCGAATTTATAAGGAGTAACTTAGAATATGAGAATAAGGAACCCGGGCCAACCACACTTGAAACTCATGGGAACATCATGGAATTAAATTGTAAGGGAAACGTATAGCCAACATATCTTTATTTAGCTTTCCATAAGTTACTACAAGGTCCCAAGACCTCTAACATTATAAATCTATAGGAAGATAGTGAAAACCGGATAATAATTAAAAGGATTCTCATGACATAAGTCTCTTTGGAATTTTGTGAAAAACCTATTATGCCAAATTGACTACAAATCTCTACAATGGTAATCCCTCCCTCCCTCACCCAATTTCAACAAGAAATTACACAAAATAGTTCAACAACACCACATACTACAACCTAGTGTTACATTCATGGTCTATCTCCAATTCCATAACCTAATTAAACCCATAACAATTGCATGAAGGTTTTAGGACAAGGTCTTACTCGGGTAGATGATGGTCTAGTGAGTGACTACCTTTGAATCTTAAAGATTGGGGCAAGGATTGATGACTAGAATTGCTAGATCTTCCCCCTCCATCTCCAAGATACTCTCACTTCTCTTTAAAACATCAAATATTTGCTTCAAAATGAGCCCTAAAGGCTGTTAATCAAAATGGGGTCGGGTAAGAAAATTTCCAAAAACGATCCCGAAGTTAATTATGTGGTGCAATTCTGTGGTAGTAGAATAGATATGTGGCCAATAAAATAGATATATGGCAAGCATAATGGTTACGTGGCCAGCAGAATCGCCACATAATGATTTTCATATTCTGGGTTGGGTCTGGTCCATTCTCCAATGCAATTTCGCGATAGTATAATCATTATGCGGCAAGCAGAATCATTATGTGGCCAGCAAAAATGTATTCAGAATTTGCACCTCTTTCGTTACACTCCGCGGCAGATCTGTGGTCCGCGAATCAATTATGCGGTCACATAAAGGACCGTAGAAACAGCATATTCTACATCAATTTTCCTCCAACTCCCCAATGCATTGTACAACCCAAAAAGTCCATACCTTGGCTCGTTTTATACAATCTTCAAAAACATTAGCCTACCTTGGCACCACGAAACCGTAAATTCCTTGGCAAAAGTTTATGGGGCCTTACATCCTCACCTGCTTAGGATCATTCATACACGAATGAGGAGTAGAGTCCGCCCCAAATACCTAACATAACACATCTCAAGCTCGCAAATTTTATCTAACTCTCAAATGTTTAAGAGATTTTGGCAGAGTCTCCTCTGTAACTGGGCCTATCCACTTGCTAGAGAATTACCTAAACCAATCCTAACAACGTATCCATAAATCAACAAAGCATCACAATATTCCAATAACACAAATTTCAAAACTACCAACATTACATTAATAAAAGTTGCATCTAGACATCAATTGTACATATTTGAATCATAACACATATAAATTACCTTTCGATTCACAACCATTTTCTATACAAACAAGTGAAATATTCTCTTTCCACAATACACTCGGCCTTTGAGGTGACCTCCTCGACTAATAGACTGCGCTACATCACTTGCCAGAGGTAATCTTAACTCCCGGATTTATCTAACAAGGATGACAATTAGGTACTTCTCATATGCCAATTATCCATTAACTTCACCCTCAACAGCTTCCACCGTAATGATACACAAAGGATTTCCAACTACCTTCTTTGACGTAGACACATGAAACACCATGTGCATGGAGAACAATGATGGATGATATCATACTCATAGGTTGAACCATTTCCTTCAAGATTCCATATGGCCCAATGTGAACTACACCGACTTTACCTTCCTTAACAATTCACCCAATATATTCAGGGAGAAAATCTTGATAATAACCTGTTCACTTTCTTCAAATCTAAATCTCTATGTCGAATATCCAAACTAGACCTTAGGTGACCTACAACAATTATTCTAAGATGTGCTAGCATGAATATGACCATAAAGTTTCCTACCCAATATGTTTGATCATGAGATGATGCTTTTTCTTTGACACGTTTGAACCTTCAACACCCATAGATGTAATACAAAGAGGAATTAAGGGGTTCGAGATTGAGCTGGAATTATTCAAGAATCGACCAATGTGCTGAGCAGGGCATTTCATGAGGTTATATCTTAAAAGATATGAATGTTACTACCAATAGCGCTGATATTGCTAATAATTGTGGTGACATCATTGATTCGACAAATAAGGTATAGAGTTGCCTAGTAGGCATTGAAAATATGGGAACCTTGTACATGATCTTAAGATGTAAACGAAATGAGTCATTTTAGACATGGGATACATACATGGCATGATCGGGAGGATAAAGACGTTAGCATACGTTATTCTTGGAAGACGATGAGTTAATAAAGGAACAATAACAATTGTTTTATTCCAAATGGGCCTTGTTCGGCAATAATAAGCCTTACGTAGAAATAGCCAAGTATGTTACACCAATCGCCTCCTGGATTGTAGGGAAAATAAATTTAACTCGAAATAAGAAGATTCTTGCACCATTAATGTGATAGGGGTTTCAAAATACATGAAGTTGCATTATGCTCTTAACAATATTTGACACAAGGAGTCTATGCCACAAGCCCACGAGGTTGAAATAGATGTTGAATACTTGTGAGATTATTATCACTCTGACAGCTTAGCCATTCCTGATAGTTGATCCTATATGAGAGTACTAGAGATACGACAAACTTATCTTTCAAATCAATATGCACATGATATGTGCCAGAATCTGAAAGATCCACCTGAAGTGGGGAGGGAAAGGTCGTGGTAAGGCTACTTAACTCCAACCATACACGAGTGAAACCATGTAGCTAGGACATCCAAATATTGGGATTAAGTAATACATTGGTTAGAGAGGTGCTAATTGTTAATATGATGCTCCAGGGAGAAAGACAAATAAAACTCTTATCCACCTAGGGATATTGAATATTAAAGATAGTAAACTCTCTGCACATGACAATGGCATAGTAAATGATCCTAGAAGACGAGTGTTTAAAGATAACAGAACCCAGGGAGACACTATAAAATAATCACGGAGGTTTGCAAATGTTCATAATGGGTTCTCCACGGGTCTTATGACTTGAAAACTACCATATGCTACAGAAAGAGGGGAAAAACATGAGAATCATGCATGATGCTATGATAACTCCAAATGTGTATTTGGTCTTGACAAAGAGGCTATCAATGATCCTTATGAGAAAGGAAGTGTTACAGCAATATATGGAAAGATGCGATCTCTCATGTTTATCCAACAATTTTCGGGAACTAGCATAATGAATTTACTTGCTAAGGAACATAGTCAGAATATGTTGTAGAAGTGTAAATAGAAACTAAACACTTATTATGAACTAGACATGTTTCTGCCATAATAACTCTCAAACTACAATACTAGGCCACGTCACGGGCAACTATAATACTAGGATAAAAAAAAAGGTGAGCTACTTACTTCGGAATGATCTAAGTGGACATGAAAGTTATGTTGAGATGGGCAAACAAAAAGATCTTCATACGATGAATTTGAGAAAATCTCAAATTTCAGAGGAACTTTATGCGGACAAGTGACCCCTTTCAATTGACATGTACACACATGATAGGTGCTGATATATGCTCTTATGTTACAAGACAGTGAAAAGGTCTCATGATAACGTTCACAAAGTGAGTAAATTGATGGTTCAAACCATAGGAGCCACATCATAGGAGAGAGAGATAGAGTGGATTAAGAAGGATATCAACACTAGGCTGTCTTACATTAGATTCAATACCATGTAGGTAAACATTATGATGGTGCATGCACAAGTGAGCATATGTTCTCCATTTGAATCAACAGGTTCTATAAGAAATTTATCACGTATAGTCCCCTGTTGAGAATTGGGGGAAGCAAGTGGGAAGTGTTAACCTACGGTCATAACTAAATTCAAGGAAATAAATGTTGAGCTCAATTCCACAAGAGGTTGTAAACAAGGGAGTTTTTGATAAAGTGGCTTCAAAAATAATGTGTCTCATTCAAAGAGTAGGTTCATGCAATGTTTTGCGATTCAGTTTTTTGTTAAGACCATGTTTATGAAGGCTCTTCAATATGGATGTACATATACAACAAGGAAAGTTATGCGGTCTTCATAATGATGTACTAAGGAGTGACTTATTTTGTGCTTTTGGGTTGACAAGGCAGTACCTTAAGTGATGCCCCTCGACTCCACATACATTGGTACCATAGTGATATACCCCGAATGATATCTCCTACACGTCACGCAATGGGGATGAGGTCCGTTAAACTGACTCGCCCCACTGACATGATATTTACCCTTTTTTTGCACAGATCATAAGCTTCCCCCTTATCCTTCCTCCAGGCCTTCACGCGGGAGTAACAATCTCTATACCTGTGTGCTGTATGGGCCCTTGGAATTGCCTAGGCCTGCAACCCATAACATGCTCTTCAGCATACTCACGACAGGATGCAATATGTTCCTTCCCGTACATCATGCTGACCGAGATGCGTGTCCCCAACCTAGGGCATTTGTTCTTCTTGTGCCCCCTCTTTCCACAACCATAACATATTTCAAGAGTCATCAACATAAACCCAAGTGGAGCTTCTTACAAATCAAACATTACAGCTTATTGTTGCCAACAATCCTCTCTCATTTCTTAGGTTCCCTCACCACATGATTCAGTGGCATCGTAACATTAAGAGGAATAAGGGCACTTTCCCTAGAAACTAGTTCTTTCAATCCCTCCTCGCTTCCTTGAACTCATGGGTTACTCATCTAGAAAATGAGACATGACAATAAAATTAACTTCCTACCTCTAGCTCTACTGCACGATTTGGAGTATCAGAGAAGGGTGATATTCCTAAATGCCTAAGTAGCCTCCTAATTATAGATATGGTCGACAACACACCGATAAGAAGGACTCTACTAGACATGGCTTCGAGACATCCTAGGACACTTTAAAACCTTAGGCTCTGATACCAAGTTTGTCATGCCCCGACCTTGGGGAGCGCAACCGGCGCTAGGTCGAGATAACCCGGTCAAGCAAGCTTGTCAGATACTTTCTACCCGATCTTGCCTATTAATAGAGTGGAGATATATTCAATTGTTTAAATATTACGAGGATTTCATAACCAACACCAATTCCACTACCATTAGTAGCTTGCTTTATAATTCCCAAAATATATTACTCATTCGTAGTTTGAAGTGGAACATGTGGTACAAATACAACATTTCTAGTTTTGACTTTCCTAACACTAATGTACAACCTACAACATGTCTAAGGATCCTCTAAGTACAACGGAAGAGTAGTATGGAAGTGTCGGGGATAAGGCCCTGGCTATACCTCAAAACACAAAGTATGACATCAAGTTACATCAGGCCCGGAATACAGTAGGGCTCACCAAAACCTGTTCAATAGGGAGTAACTGATAACGAGGACTAACGATGCTCGCTGATGAACCACCTACATCCATTGAAGATGCAGTGCCCCCGACAAAATGAAAGTTAGTACATATGTAATAGTGCTATTATGTAAAGCTAAATGTCCTCTTTCGAAATAGAATGTCAATATAAGAAAGGGAAACCATGGAAACAACAAGCATCGATTGATGATATCCAAATGCCAAGTTAAAACATAACAATTTTTAAAGTACATTATAACGATGATAATCAAAACATGAAGATATTATTATTTTTGGTTGAGATACTTTTAGTACAGATGTACCACCGTGAATTTAGCACAGAGTCCGATCACGGCCCGATCGCCTATGCCATCTCATTCGATGACATCAACCATAATCATTATCTCAGTACCGATATACCATCATGAATTTAGCACGGAGTCTGATCACAGCCTGATTGGCTAGGCTGTCTCATGTGAAGACATCAACAACATTCACAATCACTATCTCAATAACAATCATTAATCACAATCACCACCATATGTGTGGCATGGCTTCTGATCTCGACCTGATTGGCTAGGTCATCTCACCACAATGCCATGTGGATCGACATCATCCTTCGCTAATAATCCTCTCATCTCAGATAAGGGGAATAATTTTATCACATCAATCTCATCCCAAATAATGGCAATAATCACAATTCACTCCTACACTGGCACGTGTAGTTTCGGGGTTAGGTTATTTCAACCTATTCTTCCTCGGTGAGTAACGATACTCCCAGAAACATTTTTGTTTTGCATACAAAGGAAACATAAATACAAATACATTCACCTCGTAACCTTTCACACCATATATAGCTTAATTAGTATTTTCAACCACTCACAACATCATTATTTCATTGGCTCGCTTGGCCAAACATATGATTCATCTTTCATGGCACGATGGCCGTATTGCATATTCCACACTTTCATATCTTTACCTTCAAGGATCATCATCATAAGTTGAAATTGCAAAGAAATGAAGCAATATGATTTGCAATCGAAGCACAAGTTAAAATCATTAACGAGTGACACACCGTTTATTCTTGAAATACTTTTCTCCCAAAGGGAAATGCACAATTTCAACTCATGAATATGTAAGAGCTTAAAACGCATTGAAAATACGTACAAAGAATATCATTAATTAAAACAACCACATTTGGGCATGAATTGAGGACATAGGCTTTTAGGCAAATCTATGTTTGAAATCAATTAGGAATAGTTGAATCAGGGCTCATTCCATAACCTTTCTCATGTGAATTAATTTCATTGGCACCATTGGCCATAAGTATAACTTTCATTCTTGGCATGGTGGCCACACTTTATATCCCCAACTCACTTCTTTCACTTTTAAGCATCTTTATAGATTATCAACAATATGAGCATTCCAAATCAAGGCCTACGTAAAGATATAAGCAACATGAGCTTTAGACACATTGAGTATTATTTCCAAGTTATGCATAATGGACTTTTATTTTAACATGAATTGAAGTTATAAGCGCTTTAACACATAAATCATACTTGAACATATTCCGGAAAGAGATCGTGATGAGATAGGAGTAATTGGAACACGTTTTGACTACATACATGTTTTTACACTTTGCTTACTTGGGATAATCGCATTTATAAGGACTAACTCGGAATATGAGAATTAGGAACATGGCCCAATTTCAACTCCTGAATATATAAGAGTTAAAAACACATTGGAAATACTTACAAAGCATAGCATTAGATAAAATAGCCACATTTGGGCATGACTTGAGTACATAAGCTTTTAGGCAAATCTACTTTCGAAGTCAATCTAGAATAGTTGAATCAAGGGTCATTTCATACCCATTCTCACATCATTTCATTTCATTGGCACCATTGGCCACAGGTATAACTTTCATTCTTGGCACGGTGGCCACAATTTATATCACCAACTCACTTCTTTCACTTTTGAGCATCTTTATACATTATCAACAACAAGGCATTTTCAATCAAGATTTTAGTTACACATATAAGGAATTAAGGGTCTTAAGCACATCGAGTTTTTCTACCACAATTTGACATGATAAATTTCATTTAAAACACTACTCAAAGCCATAACATTTTGATACATATATCATTGTTGAACATATTCCTGAAGGAGAACATAATATGATCGGAACATTCAGAACACATTTTGAATACATAATTCTCGACACTTTGCTTACTCGGGATAATCGAATTTATTAGGAACAACTCGGAACATGGGAATTAGGAATTTGAGTGAATAATACTTGAAACTTACGGGAAGATCATGGAATTCATTTCTAAAAGAGTTGTTTAGCCAACATACCTCAAATTTGTCCCTTAATGATACTACAACGATCCACTACACTAAGCAACTTCAATCTACAATAACAATATCAAATGGGACCAATATTAGTAACAAATGCCATAATTTAGGCCATTTAGGCACTTTATCAAACACCTAGTAGACATGAATCTCTACATCTCTTAACCATAAAATTAGTTCATCCAACTACTACCATTTACCAACAATTTATCCCACTATCACTCTTAAATAATTCTTAACTTTCAACATCGCATACATAACCATCCATCCATACCCAACCAACAAAATTCCATCAAATAATCACCTTTCAATCCCTACAATGGTTATGTATATAAATTGGGAACTTATGGCTTCCAATCATCATACCCTAAGTTATAACACATATTTCATACATAAATAATCACCATAGATTAGTTACAGATGGTGGACATACCTCTTGTAGGCCAAATCTTGAAAGACAACTTTTGGGGTGTTCTTGAAATTTGGAAGAAATCCTATGAAATCCAATCAAAACCTTGTTGTAACTAGTGATTGAGAAGTGAAATCATCATAAAACACACTTAAAAACTCACCTTAAGTGTGTATTGGAAGCCTTGGCCCGATGGGTGATGGAGAGAAAGCCCTAGTCTTGAAGAAATGCCTTAGCCCCTCTCTCTACCCGTCCTTGGTGTTATTTAATGGGCTCCAACGTGCACGTCCGTGCATCTGNAGAATAGTTGAATCAAGGGTCATTTCATACCCATTCTCACATCATTTCATTTCATTGGCACCATTGGCCACAGGTATAACTTTCATTCTTGGCACGGTGGCCACAATTTATATCACCAACTCACTTCTTTCACTTTTGAGCATCTTTATACATTATCAACAACAAGGCATTTTCAATCAAGATTTTAGTTACACATATAAGGAATTAAGGGTCTTAAGCACATCGAGTTTTTCTACCACAATTTGACATGATAAATTTCATTTAAAACACTACTCAAAGCCATAACATTTTGATACATATATCATTGTTGAACATATTCCTGAAGGAGAACATAATATGATCGGAACATTCAGAACACATTTTGAATACATAATTCTCGACACTTTGCTTACTCGGGATAATCGAATTTATTAGGAACAACTCGGAACATGGGAATTAGGAATTTGAGTGAATAATACTTGAAACTTACGGGAAGATCATGGAATTCATTTCTAAAAGAGTTGTTTAGCCAACATACCTCAAATTTGTCCCTTAATGATACTACAACGATCCACTACACTAAGCAACTTCAATCTACAATAACAATATCAAATGGGACCAATATTAGTAACAAATGCCATAATTTAGGCCATTTAGGCACTTTATCAAACACCTAGTAGACATGAATCTCTACATCTCTTAACCATAAAATTAGTTCATCCAACTACTACCATTTACCAACAATTTATCCCACTATCACTCTTAAATAATTCTTAACTTTCAACATCGCATACATAACCATCCATCCATACCCAACCAACAAAATTCCATCAAATAATCACCTTTCAATCCCTACAATGGTTATGTATATAAATTGGGAACTTATGGCTTCCAATCATCATACCCTAAGTTATAACACATATTTCATACATAAATAATCACCATAGATTAGTTACAGATGGTGGACATACCTCTTGTAGGCCAAATCTTGAAAGACAACTTTTGGGGTGTTCTTGAAATTTGGAAGAAATCCTATGAAATCCAATCAAAACCTTGTTGTAACTAGTGATTGAGAAGTGAAATCATCATAAAACACACTTAAAAACTCACCTTAAGTGTGTATTGGANAAATAATCACCTTTCAATCTCTACAATGGTTATGTATTTAAATTGGGAACTTATGGCTTCCAATCATCATACCCTAAGTTATAACACATATTTCATACATAAATAATCACCATAGATTAGTTACAGATGGTGGACATACCTCTTGTAGGCCAAATCTTGAAAGACAACTTTTGGGGTGTTCTTGAAATTTGGAAGAAATCCTATGAAATCCAATCAAAACCTTGTTGTAACTAGTGATTGAGAAGTGAAATCATCATAAAACACACTTAAAAACTCACCTTAAGTGTGTATTGGAAGCCTTGGCCCGATGGGTGATGGAGAGAAAGCCCTAGTCTTGAAGAAATGCCTTAGCCCCTCTCTCTACCCGTCCTTGGTGTTATTTAATGGGCTCCAACGTGCACGTCCGTGCATCTGGACGCGCACACAAGGAAGAAACTCCCATATATGCGCGGCCACACATCTGGGCGCACATATGACATAGGTCCAGTAAAATGGCCATACCTTTCTATATACATATCCACATGACAAACGGTTTGATGCGTTGGAAACTAGACTCAAAGGGATTTAATATGATAGGTAGATCACCTCCTAAGTCTTTAGAGTTTGGTAGCAACATATGTTTGAAGTAGGATGTTGTGCGAATTGAGACATCCTTTCCATTTATTGTATCCATCTTGTTCCACTCAAGTTCTTTCCATTCACAAAACTCCTTAATATGTTCCAACACACCTTAAACATATATATTCATATCAAAATGATGTTGTTCTCTCCCATGGGTCTCCTTTAATTCTCAAATAGGTTATTCCCAAATACCGTTGGTGCACATTAAATCATTAGGAAATTTTTAACGGGGCCTTACACATAGACAGGAGAACTCAAAGAATAACGGGATACATCCAAATACGGAGCAAAATAAGATGACACATAGGAATAAGTGGAGCTTGGATCAAAAAAGACTGATGCATCTCTATGACAGAGTGGAACAATACCTGTAATGACAGAGTTAGATGCAACTGGCTCCGAACGAGCAGGAAGAGCATAATATCTAGCCTGGCCTCCTCCTATAGGGCGACCTATACCTGCCCGACCTCCACCTCAAGCTCGCTGAGCAGGTAGAGTGGTAGTTGGTGCTGTACCCACAACCTGAGGACCCGGTGTAGCACGCGGTGCCCGAGTAGATTGTGGAGGTGCACCCCTCCTATGTCTGGGGCAATCCCTCACCATATGACGACTATCACCACACCCAAAACAAGCTCTCAGAAGACATGGTTGTTGTGGCTAGCTCGGGCCTGATCGGCTAGATTGATCGCTGAAAGCACCCTGTGTAAGGGGTGCGCTAGACACTAGCGGTACATAATAAGGAGCGTGGGGCCTAGAAGTTGGAGGAATACCACTAGCAGTTGGAAGTGCTGAATGAATAACGCAACTCACATACCCCCAACCATGAGAAGCTGCAGTTGGGGCACGAGTACCACTATAAGTGCTAGACTCTTGAGACCTCTGGGCATCTATCTCCTCTCTCTCCCGAGACACCATACCCTTCAATCTCCTCACAATCCCCACTACCTACAAGTATGCAATGTCCATCTCCAACTCTCGAGCCATGCTAAATCTGATGTTGGGGTTGAGCCCGTAGATGAACTGACAAACCCGCACTCGAACAACAGCAACCAAGGCTAGTGCATGCCTAGCCAAATCACTCAACCAAACTGCATACTCAGAAACGTTCATAGAACCCTAGCGTAGCTGCTCAAACTCTGTGCGCCATTCATCTGTGAGACTCTGGGGAACATACTCCCTTAAGAACATATCCAAGAACTGAGTCCAGGTGAGTGAAGCTGCCTCGGTCGTACTACACAACTTATAAGCTCGCCACTACTAATAGATTGCTCCCCTAAGCTGGAACGCTATGAAAGAAACCCCACTAGTCTCTGCAATACCCATGGTATGGAGGAAACGGTGGCAATTGATGACGTCCAAATCCACTACTAAAAAGTAAATGGACACGGTCGCATGAATTATAATTTACCCAACTATGAGTCGGGGTCGAATCCCACAGAGAACGATATGTAGGCGATTAGGCATGTAAGAGAATTATCACTTATTATGCTAAGCCAAATACTTAGAAATGTTTTGATAAAATATTAATAACTAATTGCGAAAATGTAAACTAACCTAGAAAGAAAATATAATTATCAATGGCTACAAGCATGGATGCATAGGGAATTACACTCAAGTAACGATCCAATGTATTCCACGATTTTACAAATATGAGCGAGTTTATGTTAATTACCCTCGGGTAATAATTCTATATTAGCTTCTTCCGAAGACTAACAAGACATCCTAATTGAATTATCCCTATTATAATTATGAGATTAAGCACACTCGAATATGGCTACAAGTAGTTCGATCCTATCCCTAGGTAGAATCTATAAAATGAAGGTTAGAGCCTCAATTTCTTGTTAATTAATCTTTCCCAACCCCAAATTATCTTTCCCAAAATTAATTCGAAGTTAATGGGAAAGTCTTAGGGTTAGCTAATCCCTTTGAAAACATTAAAGAACAAGAATAATTAAAGAAACAATAACTCACTTCATAATAAATAAAAATCGTTCCACACATAAGCGCAACAAGATATTTAATCCACACTTTAAATATGAATATTCCCATAAACAAGATTAAAGTATTGGAAAATATATTACACACTTAAATATTCAATACAAAGCAAGGAAATGAAGAAATGAGTATAAATGAGTAAGCAATTCTCAACCAAAAGCTTCAAATCATCAAGACCCAAGTGTGTGTGCAAAAACCCTAGCTCAAACACTTGTGTTCTCTCTCAAGATATGTTCAAAGCTGCCAAAACTATGCCAAAGATATGCCAAAGATCCCTTTCCAATAAGCTAGGTCGTGTATTTGTGGGTTTGGAATTGAGAGAATGTCAAATGCCAACCCTGTCCTCAGCTGAAGCCCGTTGACCGCACCTGCAGAAAAAGCATCGCAGGTGCGGCTCCGCAAAAGCGGACTTACTTTCGCAGATGTGCAAACTCTGGGGAACTGTCTACTCCATAGTTGCAGATAGTCAATTGCATATGCGATGCCTGTGTGGAATTTCCTTCTCCACAGATGTAGACCATACAGTCACACAAACGACTCCACAAGCGCGGATTATTTACTGCAGATGCGGTCCAAGTGTAGTGTAGCACATCTTCGCAGATGCGGCCTTTCCCCTCACAGATGCAATGTCGCATACGCGTACAGTGTTTCACAGATGCAGAATCACTGAAGGATTTTGCACTTTTTGTTCAATTTCACTTCAATTGAATTCAACTCTCCTCATGGCATCATTTACCTGAAATTCTATCAATACACACCATAGAAAACCTCATATGATAATTAAAGTATTCAAAATCTAAAGAAAAGAGACTCAAATAAATGGTAAAATCACAACTCATCAACACCCCAACTTAAAGCTTTTGCTTGTCCTCATGCAAATGAAAACCAACAATTCAATGAGGTTCTACCATTTAAAGCACAAGTGGCATTGCTATCATACACAAATCATATTCTCCAATTAAGCACCATACTTATGGATTTGGTTTTTACTAATAATTAGGCTCAAGCATGTGAATCTCAACCAAATAACTCCCTCATTTAAAAATAACTTCAAGAAATGCAAAAGAGTTTCAAAATAATCAAGTGACAACAAAACAGTGTCGAGAAGTGACTCAAAAGCACTTTTCTACTACATATGCTCAATTTACACAATTCGCAAATATATCAATGCCACCAATCCATCATAATCCATGTCCCCTCATAACAAAGAAAGTCCCAAAATCACTATATTTACAATAACAACATAAGGGACAAATGCACAAAGACACTCACTCTCAACAAAGAATTTCAAGTGTTACAAAATATCATGCCCTTATTTTAATTCGCCGCCTATTCAAGAACATTCGGTTGGAGATCCCATAAGGACTTTTTAAACTTGTAATGTAGGTTTAGAGAAGGTTAGGATGAGTATTTGGGACAACAAAAAAGTGTCGAGAAGTGACTCAAAAGCACTTTTCTACTACATATGCTCAATTTACACAATTCGGAATATATCAATGCCACCAATCCATCATAATCCATGTCCCCTCATAAGAAAGAAAGTCCCAAAATCACTATATTTACAATAACAACATAAGGGACAAATGCACAAAGACACTCACTCTCAACAAAGAATTTCAAGTGTTACAAAATATCATGCCCTTATTTTAATTCGCCGCCTATTCAAGAACATTCGGTTGGAGATCCCATAAGGACTTTTTAAACTTGTAATGTAGGTTTAGGGAAGGTTTGGATAAGTATTTGGGATATAAGTGACTACACCCTCCTTGAACACTACTCACATTCGTCATTCTTTTTGCACTTTGCTTCTTTTTAAACCACATAGCCCTTTCTGACATATAGTTACCACAATAGAACCACTTTAACGTACCTCTCTAATTTTCTCAAGACTCCATACTTTTATTTTTATTTTTTTTACAATTAATTTCTTTTGGATCTTGAGTATCTTCATATAAACATCTTTGAGGTATATGTTTCTACACACAATGTACAACCCTTACCAATTCCCAAATTAACACCAACACCCCCAACTTAGGCTTTTATCCTCATTCTTAATATTCAAGGAGGGACGGGTTCAAAAGAGGAAATTATTTCACAAAAGGGTAAAGGTTTTTAATGAGGTAGCCAAAGAAAAGGTTAAAGGCTCAAATGCGGTAAACTATTGATAATATTTATGCAATGGTAGGCTCGAAAGGTTAAAGAGGCTTTTTCAAGGATCACAAAGAATTCCTAAGGTTATCTCTCCAAGCAAACATAATTAACATTAGCATTGAAAGACCAACCGGTAAGTTCTAGATGATAAAAGTAAACACAAGAATTATTTTTAACAAAAACTAACACACATGGCACATGAACTAATCAAGATGGATCCATTTCACTTCTTAATAAAAGAATTTAGAGCAAATTCATGGCAACTAGTGGGCAAAGAGTCACAAAATGATCCAAAGAGTTATCACCAAAATTATTCTTCCTCACGCAACATACTTTTTCCATTTACAACCAAATTTCAGAGGGGTATTCTTAATACACACTTCACATACAAGAGACTAATTTTATTAGTACCAAACAATCCAAAATTCTCCACATAATAAAACAAGACTAATTCCCTTAAAAAGGTCGTCACGCCATCCATCATAGGGAAAAGTCACCCGGTTCAATACAAAAATATTCCTCGGGAAAGAACCGTAGCATAAAGAAAACCCAAGGAAATACTACTAAAGAGATAAAAATAATATAAACTAAAACTACTAAAAAAGAAAAAAAAATAACTAAAAACTACTGAAGAAAATAAAATAACAAAAGCAACTAATGCTAAAGGAACAAAAATAACATAAACTAAAAACTACTAAAGAAAATAAAGAAAGAAAGAAAAATAAAATAGAATAACAAAAGTGACTAATCCGCAAATATATCATTAGTCACAAATTACGTTCGACAAGAGCACATGATAAGCAATAATAAAACAAGCCAGCAAGGGCACACAATATGCATACCAAAGCATAAGTACGGCAAGGTCACAAATTAAGAATCAATGTTCAAATAATTTGTATTCCCTAAGCCACCCCTAACTAAAAACATTGCAGTGTCCTCACTGCACAATATTAAAAATAAAATAAGAGTAGTTTGAGGGTCTCCCTGAGGTCTGCATCAGACTAGTAGACTGCCGGAGAAAGGCTAATCATTGCCGTGAAGAACTCTTGGCCTTTTCATCATCAGTATCATCAGCATCATCACCAGCAGCACTCGACATGAAGGAATACATTTCGCTATCATCGTTCTCCTCAACAAGTATCTTCCTGTTTGGCTGCCGCCATTTGAAGATGTCCTTGATGAATTTCAACATCTTTATCATAAACTTGCCTTTCTTATTATTTCTCCCTTTCTCCCTTTTGAAGTCCGCCTGCAGATTTACATGTGCCTTGGCGATGTCGCCATAGACTGCCTTAAACCTGCCAACAGAAGCGACCAACTTCTCGTGAGATTCTGCCTGCTTTTTCTGGACATCCATGTAGGTCTTCATTACTTCCCTGGTATAATATTTGGACATAGGCTGGGAGTGTGAAGGCCCACTAGGGAGTTGTGACACTCGGTGACGAATGGAGGAAAGCTGGGAATTTAGCATCCCAAATGGTCCCTCGGCCTGAGTAGCTTGTGATGATGACCCCTCACCTACAGTAATCTCTACTTTCCTCTTCTTGCTCTTTAGCACACTGCCTGCTCCTGTCACTCTCGGTGGGTGAAAGGGCTTGTCTACCGGTATCAAATGATCTCCATCCCATTTCTCAACTTATACACGTCGGCACAACTCTGTAATCAATGATGGAAATATCAATGACGAGCCACATTAAAGCACATACTCCTTCAGCTCCCGAACAATGTAGTGACCGACATTCATAGGAATTCCATCAAGGATGCAAGAAATTATCAAGGCCCTAGTATATGGGACACCAGACACGTTCCCACAAGGAGACACTCTCTCGCAATGATATACAACCACAAGTTTTCTTCGGCTTTGAAATCACCAAATTTGATGCCTTTTTTCTTTGTAACCCAAGTCACTCTATGACCTGGAGGACATAGATTTGCGACTAGAGAATCACCATTGTCGCATGTATCTCTTTCTTGCACTGGCTCGAGTGGATGATTTGGGAGCCCATACACATCATTTATCTCTTCAACTCTGAATCTCACAGTCTTCCCCCTTACAGTGATTTCATGGTTTTGGGAATGTGTATGCCTTAAATTGGCATAACATTCCATAACCCATTCCTCATTGGCTTTGCATGGAGTGGGGATGAAGCAGGTCCAGCCGCTTGAAACTAGCCGGCCATGGAAATC
>AWOL01S0004769.1:113074-124099 GCA_000715115.1 Nicotiana otophora | reverse complement strand
GGAAGGACCTCGGCCACTTTGTCATCGACAATTCCCTTCTCAAGTTTGAGCTTCTTCGTGAGGAGATCATCATAATACCGGGCTTGGCACTGGGAAGACATGAATATGTTAGAATAATAGTTAAAGTCCTCAGCCACTTCTTCAATTTCGTGATCAAGCGGAGCATTGTCGTTCATGTTCTGGTCCATTTTAAATGTAAAGTACCTTCAAAAATCAAGACAAAGTTAGTCGGGCATTAGAATCATGTTAAGAAATTCAAAACAATGCAATTTGGCCAAAGAATTGAGCCAAACGGGCTTCGGAAGCTCTAGTTGCAAAGCTACTAGAATTGCCCAATATGCCCAGTTTCTGCACCTGCGGAAATAGCCTCGCAGGTGCGGTTATGCTTCTGCATAAAACAAGTCGCTTGCAATGTTATACGGCTGGCCAAACCTCGCACCTGCGGAAGAGGCATCACAGGTGCGAGCCCGCTGCTGCAACAATATGCCCCCTTTTGCGGTGTTCATCAAGGGTTTCAAAAACCCAACAACTGTCAACTCTACTTCAATTTACATCACGTTTTTGGCACAAAATTTATACACAATACTTTTAAATTTGTTCTCTACAAGTTTACACAATGTGATTAAACATGATTTTAAGGCACTTAACAACAAAATTTCTTTCGAACATTTTGTCGAACGCATTATAGGCAGAAAGCATGCTATGCTTCTTCAATGTAATTTGGTACTCAAACTTCCCAAAAACTTTGTTTTTCATCAGCGGCAACACACACAAACACACTCTCAACCAATGTACCTCACTCTTAAAACTAACATTGATAATAAAAATAAATAAAAAGAAAAAATGGGACTGTGGGGAATGATTGTGAAGAAGAAAAAAGAAGAAGCAAATTGAAAAGAGAACAACTGAGAGAGAGGGGTGTTGATAAGTACTTGATTGTCTTGTGTGAGTGCAGTAGAAATCGAGAGCAATGGAGAACTTGAGTAGTAGTTATGTGAGAGATGGAAGAGTTTGAGTTTGGGGGAAAAAGAGTAAGTATTACCTGATGAAATGAGGGCTTGGTCCATTAAACCTACCCGATTTATGTAGCTGCGTTGAAATAGGCGCTTCTGCGTTTACTCTCATACACCTGTGGAAAAGGCGCATCTGCGTCCAGTGACTTCGCATCTGTGAAAGCGCACCTACGAGATGTTATCCGCATGTGCGGTTTTATCAGAGTTCAGCTGGATTATTTTGGGCATCCACTGTTTTGGCTTGTTCCAATACCTCAAACTCCTTAATTCAACTCCAAAATATTTGAAACTTAACAGATTATTCAACAATGACATATTAAGCTATCCTAAAAAAGCAAATTTCAAAAATTATTAAAATTTTTGAAAACGATGGGTTGCCTCCCACCAAGCGCCGCATTTAATGTCGTGGCACGACAGGAATAAAATTTACCACTTTTCTCTCCATTTGGAAGATATGAAATGGGCACCTAACTTGGAATCAAGTTTGTGACCACGAATGGTGGGGGTGGTAAGTAGATGATCAAGCCATATTTTAATTTCTTCATTTTGCATGCGGAATGTCATTTTGCCTTCTTGTGCATTCAACTTGTAAAATGTATAGCCTTTGGTTTTCCTCCTCGCGATCCCTCATTGACTCATGTAGTTTAATTCTTATATCACCACACAACTCCAATATTGATAAATGCTTGGAATGTGACATCAAGCCTCCATATAGCAATTCTTCTCGAAATTTGACATCCTCGTGGTCCCCCGAACTAGAGTCAACTTCAACCATATTTTCAATTACACCAGTTGACTCTAATTCCATATTTTTCTCGATATCACTAACAAGCATGGAGTTGGTTGGCGGACGTTCAATTCTTGATTCCTCAAAATAAAGCTCACTTTCTTCATCGAAGTCATACTCTTCTTGACCTCTTTCCAAATTCATATGTTGGTGGGCATAGTGAGCCTCAACAAACATTTTCATTTCATTTCCCAAGGTGCAGATATTATCATCATTTCGATTTAGTGCTTGTTTTAAGTCCTTGAGTGCCAAGTTGTGCTTCACCTCATTTTCAAGAATGGCCTCCAACATGAGCATCATTTTCTCATTTTGTGCATTTGAGAGTTCTTCTTAATTTTGATCAAGTGCCAAAGAAGGATTTTCGGCGTCAACCTCTAAGGAAGGTTCTTGGCTATCATTCACTTCTGAGGCTTTTTGGACCTCTAAAGCTTCAAGCATTTCTCCCATTTATATGTGCAACCTTTCAAGCGCCAACTCATTTTGGAGGCTATTTTCCAAAAGCTCCTCCAAGGCATTTTGCTCTTTGTTTCCTCCTTCAAGTAGGCATTCTAACATGAGCTTGAACTCTCCATTTTGACCATGCTCAATTTCTTCCACTTCCATATCCATATAAGTTTTATCACAAAAAGGAGAATCATCATAGCG
This sequence comes from Nicotiana otophora, assembly GCA_000715115.1. Lineage (NCBI taxonomy): Eukaryota > Viridiplantae > Streptophyta > Magnoliopsida > Solanales > Solanaceae > Nicotiana > Nicotiana otophora. The sequence continues at coordinate 121,654 of AWOL01S0004769.1, read as the reverse complement.
GGAGTTTGGGGAAGGGAATGACAAATTAGCACAATTATCCTAATTACCATTTTGATGACCATAGTTATCACAAATAATCCACTCATGGGTTTGCGATTGTGCGCACAATCCGCCCCCGGGAGAATTTAAACAATTTCGCCACGAGTGTGGTCCTCCACAATAAGGACAAGGGTCATCAAAGTATGAAGAACTACCATCCGACCAATTTTCATTACATGATGCCATTTGTTTATTTAAAAAAACTATGAAAATAAAAAAGAAACAAAAATGAACATAAACAAAGATAAGAAAAATAATTACTCAAATATTCACAAGTTTGGACCAAAGCACGTACGCTTATTTCTCAAACAACCTAAATACGCCAAATTGTTCCCCGGCAACGACGCCAATTATCAAGACGTCCAAATCCACTACTAAAAGGTAAATGGACACAGTCGCATGCAATATAATTTACCCAACTATGAGTCGGGGTCGAATCCCACAGAGAACGATATGTAGGCGATTAGGCATGTAAGAGAATTATCACTTATTATGCTAAGCCAAACATTTAGAAATGTTTTGAAAAAATATTAATAACTAATTGCGAAAATGTAAACTAACCTAGAAAGCAAATAAAATTATCAATGGCTACAAGCATGGATGCATAGGGAATTACACTCAAGTAACGATCCAATGTATTCCACGATTTTACAAATATAAGCGAGTTTATGTTAATTACCCTCGGGTAATAATTCTATATTAGCTTCTTCCGAAGACTAACAAGACATCCTAATTGAATTATCCCTATAATAATTATGAGATTAAGCACACTCGAATATGGCTACAAGTAGTTCGATCCTATCCCTAGGTAGAATCTATAAAATGAAGGTTAGAGCCTCAATTTCTTGTTAATTAATCTTTCCCAACCCCAAATTATCTTTTCCAAAATTAATTCAAAATTAATGGGAAAGTCTTAGGGTTAGCTAATCCCTTTGGAAACATTAAATTACAATAATAATTAAAGAAACAACAACTCACTTCGTAATAAATAAAAATTGTTCCATACATACGTACAACAAGATATTTAACCCACACTTTAAATATGAATATTCCCATATACAAGATTCAAGTGTTGGAAAAAATATTACACACTTATATATTCAATACAAATCAAGGTAATAAATAAATGAGCATAAATGATTAAGAAATTCTCAACCAAAAGCTTCAAATCTTCAAGACCCAAGTGTGTGTGCAAAAACCCTAGCTCCAAAACTTGTGTTCTCTCTCAAGATATGTTCAAAGCTGCCAAAGATATGCCAAAGATCCCTTTCCAATAAGCTAGGTCGTGTATTTGTGGGTTTGGAATTGAGAGAATGTGAAATGCCAACCCTGTCCTCAGCTGAAGCCCGTTGACCGCACTTGCGGAAATATCATCGCAAGTGTTGCTCCGCAAAAGCGGACTTACTTTCACAGATGCGCAAACTCTGGGGAACTGTCTACTCTGTAGATGGGGACATGTTGCTGCAGCAGTTGCTCCGCAGATGCGGATAGTCAATCACAGATGCGATACTTGTGTGGAATTTCCTTCTCCGCTGATGCGGACCATACAGTCACACAAGCAACTCTGCAGGAGCGGATTACTTACCGCAAATGCGGTCCCAGTGTACTGTAGCACATCTTCGCAGATGCGCCCTTTCCCCACGCAGATGTGATGTTGCATATGCGAACAGTGTTCCGCAGATGCAGAATCACTAAAAGGTTTTGCACTTTTTGTACTCTTTTTGTTCAATTTCACTTCAATTGAATTGAACTCTCTTCATGGCATCATTTACCTTAAAATCTAGCAATACACACCATAAAAAACCTCATATGATAATTAAAGGGCGCAAAATCTAAAGAAACGAGACTGAAATAAATGGTAAAATAACCACTCATCTGCAATCCTCAAGAAATCCCTGGGCATCCTCTGACACGAAGCAACTGAAGGTAGGAGGGTGTTATTTCTTGTACCTCCCGAGCCTGAGCTGCTCTCCCTCTGAAACTGATGCCCAAACCTTGGGCTGAACTTTGTCTACTGGCTGCACTAGTATGACCTCTGCAACCTGGTCGACCTGAGCCCGCTGCTCTGGGTACGGGGCGGGATTCTCCCATCCTGAGATGTGGCAGGAGCGAGTGGGATCAACCCTGCCTGAGCTAAAGTGCCGAACATGCTGAGAAACTGGGCAAGGATATCCTAAAGAGCTGGTGCAGTGACAAGCATCTCAGGTGCCTACGCTCCGACTAGTGCTACTGGTGTCTCCTCTCTTGCAGCTCCTGCGGGTGCTCTAGCAGCACCACATGGACGTCCTCGACCTCTACCCCGCCCCGACATCTCACAGTTCTAGTAGGGGCGCGAGTGTTTGGTCATCTGATCCGGATGTACGTGTCCTCGCCATCTGTGAGAGAATAGAAAGACAGAAGTTTAGAATCATGAAGTCAACAATTTCGCACGACAAGGAATCAATGAAGTTAAATTTTCCTAACAGTTCCATAGCCTCCCTTCGATAAGTACAGACGTCACCTAGTCTCTAAGACTGGGTAAGCCTAACAATTTTTGAAATATTGAAAATAATAACTGTATAAAGACTAAACTTCAACAGATATAAATAACTGAAAATTGCAGCTCAACATAAACAAGCAAAAATTCAACTCAGAGAATAATCAACGCCCAAAACCCGGTAGTCACAAGCCACAAGCTCTAAGGAATGTACTAGCTGTCTCTATATATCATTATTTAAGAAAAATAGAAAGAACAACATAAAAGGATAGGGGGGGACTCTGACAAAACTCCATTCCAGAGTCACACAGAGAGACTATGTGTCCTATTCCACTACGAAACTCTCCCGAACCCGACACCGAGCACCTCGACAAGTCATGTAAGCATAAAATGAAGCAGAGGAGACAATGAATAGTGGATTGGGGATCGTACTCTCAAAATGACCGGTCGGTTCGTTAAATAGATTAAGATCACTTACCAAATTGTTGTAAGTGAAAATCCCTCCTAAAACTTACCTCTTACCGAGTGTATGGTTCTAAAATATGATAAATGAAGCTAACTCCCAGTTTCTTCAGCTTCAGAAGGCGCAAATGCAACCTTGGGTTCGCATTTGCGAACCCTCACAATTGTGAAACAGGGATCGCAAAACAAACCCTGATATCCCACTCAGATGTTGCAATTGCGACTAAGGCTTCGTAATTGCGATGATAGCCTACTTTGCGAAAACGACATAATGGTCACAAATACGACCAAACCCAACTCTATATTGTCTTCACAAATGCGTTAACGGCGTCACATCTACGATATATGGACCTCCCCTGCCCTCTTCGCAATTGCGACAACTGCAGCACCATCAACTTGTAACCAGCTCAATCCAATCTGAAACACATCCGAAACTCATTTGAGCCCTCAAGGCCCTACACCAAATATTCATACAAGTCAATAAACATCGTACAAACTCGCTCGCTCCATCAAAACACCACTATAACATCCACAACCATGAATCGGACATCAAAACGCATGAAATTGCACCATGAATGCAAGAATCGCTAGAATCACAACCAAGCGTTTGATTCCTATCAAGCAAACTCGGATGACACCAAATTTTGCAGACAAGTTCCAAATGATAAAATGAACCTATTCCAAGTCCCAAAACCAAAATTCAAACTCGATTGGTATAAAGTCAACCTACAATAAAACTTAAGAAATTTCAAAACCTTAATATTGCCAACATTCGGCAAAACAAGCCAAACTAGGCTAGGAACCTCCAAATTCAATTTCGGGAACACGCCTAAGTCCAAAGTAAATATACAAACCTATTGGAACCATCAAAACATTGCTCTGGGGTGGTTTTCACAAAAGTCAAATCTCGATCAATATTTCTAACTTAAGATTCTAGACTAAGAACCAAAAGGGCCAAATCAACCCAAAACCTTCCAGAAACGAAACCAACCATCCCCATAAGTTATAAATCAACAAATACACACATCTAAAGCATCAAAAAGGGAAACAGGGCTCAAATAGACAAAACGACTGGTCGGGTCGTTACAGGTTCACCGTTGGCTTGCCAAACGACAATGTTGGGCGCTATGATGGTACAAATTGGGATTTGGGTCATGACAGTGACTGTATGTTATTAAGTAGGGAATTTGAGCCAGGAATTTGGAGTGTGCTAAGAGTGTGTGTATTTGATGATATCTGTGTGAAATTATTACTTGACATGTATATTTGACATATAGGCATAGAGATGCATTTTCCTCATGATAGACTGTACTAGGACATTTGATGACTTGCAATGTATATTGACATGTAGGCATAGAGATGTATTTACCTCATGCTAACTTGTAAATGAAAAGGCATATATATAGTTGAAAGTGTGGGAGAATCACAGTTCTTGATAAACTCATATTTTTGTGATTCCATGAAATATTTGGACATTAGCTATTATACTTGTAAAGGATGTCTACGTTTCCCGTATTTGTGATCGAGATGAATACGAAACCGTTTGAGTTATTTACTATTATCGGCATTATCATATCCTTTATTGTTGCACCCTATTTTTCATGAGTCAAAACAAGATTCAACTTTTGGTTTCCCTGTTGATGATAAAAGAGAATTGCCACCAATTTCAAGGCATACTAGGGTACCTATTTAATTACTAAGAACATTTCTTTATTAGTATGCTAACCTATGAGACTATGGGTAAGGGTTATTGTTCTTCTAAGGAGAAGGTGTTAGGAACCCGTTAAAATCTACCTGAGGTAGCTACATAGGACTTAGACTAGATTTAAAGGATTAGTTGTCTATATTCTACTTACCTAGTGTTTGGTGGTACGACATACTATATATATCTAATTTAAAACTTGCTATTTAAAAAGCGAATGTGTAGTTTTGAAATGCTATAAGTTTATAAAAGACTTGAGGATAATGTTTGTATGTATATATGCTTGAAAGAGGTTTAGGGTATTGTACATAATATTTATGTTTATAAAACATGTGCGATTGTGGCTAAATTATAAAAAACATGATTTGTATTTAAAGACTGTGGCTATTTATGTAACTCTAATAAGGGTATTGTAAAAGTGGGTCTAAAATATACCTTTGGTTTTCATATTTTATTTTTACTTTGAAGAAATCGTTGGGAGACCTTTTAAAACTGGGCAGCGGCACTTGTTTAGGAATACTCGATTTAGGAGGCCAATTTCGGTTTCCATTTATGTTTTTTGAAAGAGAAGACGGTCCCTTGCAAAAGTTGTTTTTGATTCCAAAAGACTTCATAATAGTTGTTAGTAGAGATTAGTTGTATAAACAACATATGATTAATGAATTAGGATTATCTATTACTAGGATTAATGTTTCTTTTAATCCTATTTTTTTTAGGCTTGCCTAGATTATCTACATGATTCAAAATATAGAGTAAACTGCTCAAACAAATATGGTAAGTGTTAAATACAGGTGTAAAATAATAATGAACGTAAATAAAGCAGTAGAGAGGAAGTAGTGATTCTGGTTTGGGCCCGAAGAGCGGTAGGCCCAGCAAATAGTAGAAAACAGACAGCAGCAGACTTCAGACTTCCAAATGCATAGGTACAGGACTTGTGCCTGAGTTCTTTGAGAATTCGGCAGGCCCAATGGTAATACATGTTCAACAATAAAGAAAGAAAGAAGGTCATTAGATATGCTACTATATGCGTAAAATCATACTTAAAATAAACTAGTAAAGGCCAAATGAATTATAACAAACAATAGGAATAATTAAGAATATGAAAATCATAACAATGTGGGGTCCACATATGGCAATGTGATTCATATTGAAAACCTTTTGTTGTCATTAAAAACTAAACTAAAGGGAGTAATGAATGTCAATAGATTAGAGTCTAAGGATAGAATACCATTTAAGGCCAAAGCACTCTTTGGATCCCTGACACTTCAAAGTTACCAAGGGTCTCAGGGCCCTGGGCCATTCCATTTGCAATCTCATAGAAGTGGGTATAGGTTGTCCAATCCACAAAGTCTTGAAAACAGAATAGGGCATCAAATTTGTACTTGCCCCAAGATCACTAAGAGCTTTACCAAACTCGGCACTTCCAATTGTACAAATAATCGTGAAAGCATCGGGATCCTCTAACTTAGGATCCATTGGATGAACAATCGCTCTCACTTGATGAGTGACTTTGATAGTCACAAAATTCATCGACCGCTTCTTTGTCACAAGATCTTTCATAAAATTTGCATAACTGGGCATTTGTTCCAAACCTTCTACCAATGACACATTGATTGAAAGATTCATCATCATTTGAATGAACTTCTTGAATTGATTCTCACCATTTTACTTGGCAAGTATTTGATGGTATGGAGGTGTATGATTAGGCAATGGTGCCCTTGACTATTGCACTACTAGATCCGGTATTTCAATGATGTGTTCCCTAGACGGGTTCACCTCCTCTTGAGTCTCTTCCACACTATCATATATATCGAACCGAATTTCCTCATTTAGTTGAGCAACATTGTTTGGGATCTATTCTTCTTGCATTACATTATCATCATCAGCAAGTTGCCTTCCACTTGAGGTGGGTGCATTATCGCCTCTTCCACTTCTTGTGATAACCACCATAGCATGCCCCGTATTGTTACCACCCTTTGGGTTTACCATTGTGTCACTTGTTAGTGCACCCTTAGGTCAAAAATTTAGAGCTTGAGAGATTTGACCCATTGAACTTCTAGATTGCGGATTGATGTGTTGTGTGAGGCAAGTTGGGCATCCGAATGGGCATTCTTTTGGTGGGTTGCTCAGTTGTTGATAAATTGGGGGCTTTTGTAAACCCGACCCCCCGGCGGCTTGTTGCCTCCCCAATTTTCTTGGTTGTTTCCACTACAGTTTCCTTGATTGTTGTTGTTATGCCAATTCCCTTAATTGTTAGAACTCCAATTGCCATGATTGTTTTGTTTTCACCATTGTTGTTGGTTTGGTCCTTGGAAGTTGTTTCTTTGCCCTTGAAAATTGTTGAGATATTGCACTTCCTCCTCTTGCTCATTATAAGAATCATCTAGAACAACACCTCTATCACCTTGTATATAGTTCTCCACTTGGGTTTACATTTGTGGACCGTTAGTCCTCTTCTTGTTCACCATAACATTCACTCTCTCCATAGCATGAACTTTCTTAGATTTAGTTGAGCCTTTACTAGTTGAGTCATGGTAGTGGTCAATTCAACAATGACTTTCCCATGATCTTGCAATTATCTGTAGAGGTGGATCATATTCGGATCACCTTGTGGGACATTGGCACGGGATTGCCAAATCGATGACGTCTTTGCCATCTCATCTAGAATATCATGCACCTCCGCATAAGGCCTAGTCATAATGTTCCCAGCGGCTAGTTGATTCACTACACATTTATTGGTTGTGTTAATCCCACGATAAAAGGTTTGTTGCAACATCGTTTCCGTCATATTGTTGCTGGTACATTCCATAACTATTGTTACATAATGCTCCTAATTTTGTGTTGTGGTTCATTCGGCTCTTATTTGAATGCCAAGATCTCATCTAGAAGTGTAGCCATGTGCCCGAGTGAGAAACACTTAGTAATGAACTTGGCCGCCACCTCATCCCAAGTGTGAATTAAATGGTTCAACAAATGTTCCAACCAATCTAAAGATTTCCTCCGTAGAGAGAAGGGAAAAAGCCTTAGCCTCAATGCATCCTCGGAAACATTAGTTTTCTTGCTCCCCAACAAGTATCCAGAAAGCCTTTCACAAGTTTGTAAGCATTTTGAGTTGGAGCACCGGTAAGGAAACCCCGTTTCTCAAGCAAAGTGAGCATCACATTGGTGATTTGAAAGTTGTCTTCCTTAATACGGGGAGGGACTATTGCACTAGCATAACCTTCGTTGGGAAATATATGGTGTGGAGATGCTTGTGGTGGATATGCTGGAGGCAGGGGTGGAACGGACATGTTGTCTTGTGGTCCCTGGCCTCTTTGTTATGGAACTTGACGTACCTCATCGAGTCGTTCCTCCTCACCGTCCAAGTCCCCCAAAGGCATATTTCCGAGCTTATTGTTTGCCATGATTGTACATAAGATTTCTTAAACATGATCGTAACATGGAAGGCAAAGAAGTTATGCCAAAAACACACTCAAATATATAGCTAACTTCGTTTAAGTTCCCCGGCAACGGCGCCAAAAATTGATCCACTCCTAATCCACAATTACAACAATGAGTGGAAGAGATCATTGGAAGAATAGTAACCAATTATGAGTCGGGGTCTATTTTCTCAGGGAGCTAAAAATGGGTGTGGGAGTATATTTGATGCGTGAAGACGAAACAACTTAAATACACTTCCAATCAAGTTGGTTTTGCTAATTTCTTTTATAAAATACACTATCAATGATCAACTAGAGAAAAAAAATTAGACATTGACTAATTGTTTTTGGTTGTTTTCAAATAGGCAAAAAAGGCCTATAAATGTAACCTTTGCATAGGTGTTCGCCTAATGGGTTTATTATGTTAGCACTTGTTTTAGTAATTGGGGTGTATTATAGCTCTCAACTCTAAGTTACCCACT
>AWOL01S0004769.1:88768-108600 GCA_000715115.1 Nicotiana otophora | reverse complement strand
GACTTGTGCTCAATCATCACCCAAATACCTCATGAAGAAACCCCATCTTACGAAACCATGTGAATCCCTTCTCTGTGCATACTAAATCCACCACGAATAACAAACCCGAATCATTCCAAGATTTCCAATATGCCCACAAAGTATAGCACATCATGCATCTCGCAATGTCGTCATTCGAGTCATCCTCGAAATCAACCTCTTCAAGTCATAACCGATCCATAAGTATGCCTCGACCAAAACTAACATAACACATGACCATGCAATCTAATCATCGACAACAGACTCCCCCACTTGGCTCGAAGCCACAGAAATTAACAGTCGATAACCCACAATGCCCTTACTCCGTAACAGCCATAATATCTCATTGTTATTCAACTAAGTCTTCCATACGCCCATGTAGCTCTAACATTAAAAATAGCTCAAATCATTTGTTAAGCATATATCCATCCTCGCGATAGCCGTGCGAACTTCCCCAAACGATACAAACTCAAATTACTGCACATAAACTACTGATAGGAAGGAACATCTCCTCATAACATCATAAGGATCACACAACTCAGAACATCTCGCAGAAGATAATCCACTTACTTTGCCTCATACTGACATCTCTATATGCCCTTTCATGGCCACAACCACTATACAGCCATTAAATCCTCCTGAATCTGAACTCATCAACAAGACATAACAATCCATTCCATTCCACAAATGAACAACATGAAAGACCCCTCAACATGCCCATATCTCGTGACTGTACCACACATCAAGATAGAAACCAATCATTCATAGTCTTTTCGCATCCCAAGCAACATTCTTCTTATCATATCCCAACCATCTAAGCACACCCCACAATCACATAATACTCATCATATTGCTACTCAACCACTCTCTGAGCTATCAATCACACTCCTAGGGACACTACCACACATATAAGTCCAAAAGCATATACTCACACAATATGAAACTACCGACTGACCCAATCCATTCAACACAAAGAACACATCTCGCACCTCATTCATGAAATCGCAAGTCATCGACGCACATATGAGTGGATGGAAGGAATTCAAAGAGATACACTTCAAACTGAATCAATGTCGCACGATAAGGAAAGAAATATGTGAAGTTTCCTAGATGCCCTATAGTCTCTCGAAGATATGTATGGACATCATCATACCGATTCACAAGACTCTGCTAGACACTTGCTCATGACTCGTAGAACCTATGAACCTAAAGCTCTGATACCAACATATCACGGCCCAAATCCACCGAGTCGTGATGGTACCTAACCCAACCCACTAGGTAAGCCAAACAATAGTCAACACAGTTCTAATGAAAATAATAAGAAATCAATAAATGAAATAACCGAATTCCCATACAATAATCCAAGCAGTGGTAGTACAAGTCGTGAGCATCTAAGACTGGGATTTATAAAGCTGGTATGAAAATAAATATAACATTTTTTTGAAATATACATGAATATATTACAAATCTACAACTACCAAGGACAAGTGGTAGATATATCCAGAAAAGCAAGTACACCTTTCATGCCAGATCCCGTCATTCACAACATCTAAGCTCCAAGATCTACACGTAAGGTGTAAATGTGTAATATGAGTACTACCAACCCCATGTACTCAGCTAGTATCATAACTAACCTCGATGAGGTAACATAAGTAAAATTTATAAATGATTCTCCCTAATCATATGTGTAGTTCATCATTGCAACAAGTGCATAACAGTAATATGATCAAATCTTGAAATCATGGATTAAACCACATTGTGCACACAATTTTCTTAATGTACTCTGCTCAGTCACTAATAAAACATATATAATGATGATATGCAAATAAATCGGGTAACCAACCAAGGAAATTATAAGTAAAGAAGAAATGCAATAAACTAACATAAATCTGTTGAAGCGCTCAATCCGATATAAATAGTTATCACAACACGCCTCTAAGGCCCACATCAAAATCTAAATAATCAAACCAAACCACCGATCAGCCTTCCCAAGGCACACATCAACAAGAAACCTGTCGGTTTCTCACAATCCATATGTACACCATCAAGAAGGAACACGAGAGCATAACCCTAGGGGGAAGGATCCATATCCATACGCTTCACGGACAACTCATGCTATAATAATATCAACCGCACGGACAACTCACATGCCAATAACAACAATATTCGAATCCGCATGGACTACTCACGTGCTAAGAATATTAACCGAATAGACAACTCACGTATTGCACAGAAAACTCACGTGCCAATATCACAATCTGTCTGACGTGGTCACAAACTCAATATCACAATCCACCCAATGTGGTCACATGCTCAATATCACAATTTTCCTGGCATAGTCACGGGCTACTAGTCAAATCATATTACACGGAAAGCATATATAGAAGAATACATGTACATGATCAATGGGCATCAAATTTCATACTCCAGAACTATTATAAGTGACATGTTAAGGTTTATGCATGTTCAAAGTGTACTATCATAGCTCAAATCAGATAATTACATCGCGAAAGTAGCAATTACCGGGTTAAATCAGGAGATTAACCTGTGGCATGTAGATATCACAAATAACTCAAGAGACTAGTGTCTCAACCAAGTTAAGGTAAGATACTTACCTCAAGCGAGGCAAATCAATATTCTTGAAGCACCATCCCGAAATAATCGACCACCGAACGGCTCGAACCTATCCAAAAACAACTCAAAAACATCAAATAATGTCATAGGAAACAAACCCAAATAATAAAGGTCTTATCTCTAATCAAATACCCAAAGTCAACAAAAATGTCAACCTGGGCCCGCATCTTGGAACCCGACAAAACTCACAAATTTTGGCAACCTATTTGTATAAGAGTTCAACCATACTAATTTTACTGAAATCCGACTCTGTATCTATGTTCAAATCCCAAAGAATCACTTTAGAAAAGTTTTGAGAAAAACATCCAATTTATCTTTTAAATTCATTAAGTAAATGCCCAAATCAATGATGGAATCATGTAGTATAATCAAATATGAGTAAAAGAATGTCACGACCCAAATCAGAAGGCCACGACGGGCACCTGATGCCTTACTCAACCGAGTACCAACATAACGTATCTTTATTATCACACCATCATGGGTAAATGGGCTAGAAGAACCGTCATGAGATAACTAGAATAAAATATACGGGAATACTAGGTATAGGATGACCCAACATGATATAAAAACTTATACATGTAACATACAGACATGTAAGGCCGACATGGGCATTTATACACTCAATACATAAACCGACAAGGCCATACAAGTATCAATACACATGACACCCGTCTACAAGCCTCTAGAGTACATAAACAACATAATGGTCGGGACAGGGTCCCGCCATACCAATCAATACAAGTCCAAATCATACTGACCAACTAGGTAACTCCGAAGCAAGTGGATTGCACCAACACCTTCCGCTGAGCTGATAGCCTACTAGGACAACTGTCAACTAACTATCGGGACATGTGGGTATGAAACACTGCATCTCTAGGCAAAAAGAATGTTAGTACAAATAAAGTACCGTGTATGTAAGGCATGAAAGCGGTATATAAAAGACATGAAAGAAACATGGAGTAAAAACTCAACCTGTAAGTCTGAATATCTCTGTGAATCATTACATTTATAATTTCATGCATATGTGCATAAATATCATATCATGCATAGGTATATGCATACATAACATCATCAATCCTTCGAGGGCATCCCATCATATCATCTCGGCCTCTATGGGCAAAATCATCAACGTATACCAGTTGATCAGGTGGTGGTATGTATATAACACCATAACCTTTCTCCATACCCCATATACATATAATATACGCGTTTATAATTCCATCTAGTCATGAGTCAATGTACATGTATAAATGAATGCAATGCATAATGAAGTAAGTCAATAAGATCACTCAGAGTATCATAAGATCATTATGCCTTCGGATAAACTTTATCAACTTACGTATTTTCTTAGACTCATGAACAAACGATATAATAATAGGCCACATGGGGAATCAAGAACATTGGCACCCCTAGTACTTATATGAACAGGTCTTTTATGAAAGTTGTACGTTTGCTTGTTTCGTTTGTGTCATATGGATAATGCCAAAAGGAAAGAAGAGATAGCTTTAACATACCTCAAGTCGTCAATGCAAATCAATATCAAGCTTACGACAACTAGCGCTCCAACCCTATAATAATGAAATAGATGTACAACTTAGATAGCGTTAGTATATTACGTATCTCAAACGATAACTCGATTCAAACGTAAAACGGATAGCATTTCCCCTGATTTTACTGCTACCTCACGCAAACTATAGGCGAGATACAAACACCATACAATCAGCACCTCAAAAACAACCCAACTACAATTCAGGATCTTGAAAACAACAAAAACCCCAAATATACCATAACACACCCAATCAACAAGTTATCAATTAGCCTGAAATTGCAACGACGAGCGACCAGCCTACTACCCTACAACATGTGGAATTTCTCTTCACCCTTTTATCCTTCCAAACTCAATAAATAAGTAGCACAATATCCCAAAAGGAGTGGACTAAAAGACAGTCTACTAAAAGTTAAATAAATCGAACTCACGGCTTCCGATCACCGTTCCGTGAATGCTAACTATTAGGAAACGAATGTATCAACATTACTTGATATTTAAAGCTTAAATACAGAAATTAGACGTTTTATTAACTATGAAGTACCTTGCAAAACTCAAACTACAAATAAAAAGAGAGATATAGCGATACTTACGTCGTAGGGATCGTTCTAATGTTATCGCTTCTTTATTTCATACCCGGGATGTTAATCTTCTTTGAATCCCTAGAAGAGAGCTTATGGATATGTTTATGGATGTTCTATGGTCGTGTTCTATGGATAAATGAAGATAAAGACGGCCTAAGACCTATGTATATCAACTTTGGAAATGTCAAAGAGGTGCAAGCTTGGCACCCTAGCACTGGCCCATCTTCCGACGCTTTTTTTATCTGGATGTCGTATCAGTGAACGGTTAAGTGAGTTGTAAACTAAATTCCAAGACCTTAAATTTGGTATATAATATGTTCCAAAATACCTCATATAACACACGAAATGTATTCCTCAAAACGCTTCAGTGACACACCTATTTGTCACCAATGCAGTCTGCGCAGTCTCGCGAAACTGCAAATATCTCTCTACTTTAATGTCGTATCGATAAATGGTTTAATGCGTTAGAAACTAAACGGGTAGATATTCAATTTGATATAGATAATACAGTAATCCCAAGTATATGGCGAGAAAAGCTCCGCTACATTTGACCTAATATTTAGCATATTTATGAATGTAACTTGTGAAGGCCTTTGCCAACTTTTGTTCCACAACTCGCTTGACTTTAAAACGTAATACACGACTATAACAGGAATAAAATAAATCATAACATAACCTCTTTATCATGTTATAAACCCTAGTCTCAACCCAAGTACATGTTATAACATTCCAAACTTGATGACTTTCGACGAAACTTATTTTCTTCAATTGGTTTAGCTTATAATCTTTCCACCCCTCTTGGTACTTGTTAATCATGTTCTCATTTCTGAGCTTACATCAATTGACTTACAAATACTCTCGTGTACGAAGATATGGGGTGTAACATCATTCCCCCTTTGGAATATTTGTCCTCGAATGTTGACTGATGCACTTATCAGTCTCATAACCCATAGCTCTTACAAATATATTAATACTATCCTTGCCATCTAGGAAATTTTTGTGAATAAATCCCAAGGCTAGGGCATTCCCCCCTTTAGGCCTCTTTTGCACACCATGACTTGTTGTCCGAATTCTTCCAATCTCGTAACTGTTGGTACATTCTGTCATGCAGCCTGTACGACTCTGACCATGGAAGAGACTATGCGAATCGTCTCTCCTTTTTTCCGAATATTTTAACCAATATCTAGGCCTTACCTTATGAATATATATAGGTACACTGGAGTTCTTCGTTCGGTACTTTGTTAATCTTACGACTATTGATATAACTTGTTTTATAGTGTCGGTTATCTATGCTAATAGGTTTGCTATAGCTAGGTAGGTCACACTAAACCATAGCTATTACAACGGTTTATTATTACCGAGGTCTGCTACCCAATGCCATGTTACTCTCTCGCTACTTATCTTATATGTATAAATCTAAGTACTTTAGTTCTTCCTCATTAATGTTCATCTTAAGAATGACGGCCTAATCTCAACTCATATTTTCTAACTGTTATCCATCCATTGTTGATACACCTTTATATTGATCCAATCTACCACTGATAACTTGAAACCTCTTACGTAATATATTGTCACTAGGGCTCGCGTTACATCGGAGGACATTTGAAATGATTTTCTTGATCCACTGTCACGACCCAAATAGATGGGCCATGATGGACATCCGATGCCTTACTCAACTGAGTACCAATGTAACATATCGTTCTTATTACATCATCATGTACATATGACATACGGGCCTAATAGGCCAACATGATCATTAATAAAGTCAAAACATAGGCCGACAAGGCCGTACAATCTTTCATATACATGACATCTATCTACAAGCCTCTAAGAATATATAATTGTCATAAAGGTTGGGACAGAGCCCCGTCATACCAAACAATACACATCTAAATCTTACTGACCAAACAAGAAACTTCGGAGCAAATGGAGAGCACCGACATCTTCCGCTGAGCTGATCGCCTACTTGGAAGACACTTGACCTGTCTATCAAGACCTGCAGGCATGAAATGCAGCATCCCCAAGAAAAAGGGACGTCAGTACAAATAATGTACCGAGCATGTAAGGAGTGAAATCAATAAATAATAGAAATGAGAGAAACATGGAGTAAAAGACTCGACATGTACGTCTACATAGCTCTGTAAATCATTTTATTTTTTATAAGGTTATGTATATGTGTATAAATGTAATACCATGCATAGGTATATGTGTTCATAACATCATCAAGCCTCCGAGGGTATCTCATCACATCATTTCGGCCACTGTGGGCAAATCATCAACGTATACCAGCTGATCAGGTGGTGGTGCGTATATAACTCCGTAGCCGTTTTCCCATATCCCATATGAATATAATATACATATATACGCATATATAACACCATCTGGTCATGGGTCAATGTACATGTATAAATGCATGAAATGCATAAGGAATACATTAATAAGATTTTCTCGGAATGCCATAAAAATCAATATTCCTTTCGGATAAACTTTTTCAAATACATATTTTTCTGAGACCCATGAACAGAAGATATAATAATAAACTTGTGGGAGAGTAAGAATATACACATCTCTAGTATTTCTATGAATAGAGTAATTTATGGAAGTTGTGCATTTGCTCATTTCGTTTGTGTCGTACAGATCATACCAAAAAGAAAGAAGGGATAGCCTTAACATACATGAGTCGATTCTTTGGACAATCCCATAACACCCGTTAATTTCAACAAAACACGGAACAAGTCATATGAAAAGCTCTAAGCAATCACATTGCTATCCAAAGAAAATCTTGGCTGAAACCTTTCCTTAAGAACTTAGCAACAACGTTGCTATTTGGAAGTTAATTAATGTTGCTAGCGTTGGAATCCTTTGTGTTCTAATTCAAGCATAATTCTCTTGATTGTTGAGAAGTCTTTCACTAAGTGGGGGTGGACCCCACTTGTGGCTTAGTTGGCCAAAACATTTTCCAAGTTTTTCCACATTTCATGTGAATGCAAGAGTCACATTTATATAAAGTCTTTGTCTGCCACGTTAATGGGGTTCAAACGTTATCGAAAATCATTATTAATCAACCACTACTCCCTTGATTAACTTAATAATCACCGACTATCCAATAATTAACCAATTACCCATATAATCAAGAATTATCTCAAATTACTAAAAATACTACTCATTTTTAACACACCTTATACACCTCACTATCATGGTCATGTGGTACTTGTATGGTACTAGTCCATAAATACCGGGTATTTTAGCTCCGTCCGTATTTTATCCCAACATGTTAAACTTTGACGAAAATTCATTTTCTTTGATTTGCTTACCCTCTCACCTTCACGAATTTACTCATCACATGTTTGAAATAGCATAATGCTTATAATCTCAAAATAATCCCACACTCGAACTTACGTCGATTAGCTTACGACAAAATTTTAACATACGAAAATGCGGGATGTAACATATCATTTTCGAGCTTTCACCAATATA
The DNA here is from genome assembly GCA_000715115.1 of Nicotiana otophora. Classification (NCBI taxonomy): domain Eukaryota; kingdom Viridiplantae; phylum Streptophyta; class Magnoliopsida; order Solanales; family Solanaceae; genus Nicotiana; species Nicotiana otophora. The sequence goes on along the minus strand of AWOL01S0004769.1, from coordinate 100,341 downwards.
TTTATGGTGTACTTTCACGTACAAAACAATATGGGGTGTTACATTATTCCCCCCTTTGGAACATTCGTCCACGAATGTTGATTGATGCACTTATCATTGTCATAACCCATAGCTCTTGCGAATACTGTAGTACTCCTCTTACAATCTAGGCAACTATTCTGTGAATGAATCCCAAAGGCCAGGGAATTCCCCCCTTTAGGCCTCTTTCTCACACCACGACTCGTGGTCTGAATCCTTCCAATCTTGTAATTGTTTCTACCTTTTATCATCGAGCATGTACGACTCTGACTTTGTAAGTGCGCCTATGGGACTCCTCTCTCCTTCTTCCTCCAGCTTTTAGCCAATCTCTAGACCTCACTTTGTAAACATATACAGAGCTTAATAAGATGTTCCTCTGGGCATCTATAGTGAAGTTCTTCACTCGGTACTTTGTCGAACTTTCGAATATTGCCATATATCATTTCGTACTTTGTAACTTCTATCCATTCATTATTGATTTACCTCAGTATTGGTCTACAATCTACCACTGATATCTTGAAACTTCTTACGTAAAACATTGCCACTAGGGCTTACATTTCATCGAGGAATATTCGAAGTGATGTTCTTGATCCACTTAGCGGCGATACTGTACTTCAATAACCGTACTTTATAGCATCTCAATGTGACTCACTTAAATGGGCATTTTAATCCTGTACAATTCATGAAATCCTTTCAAATCATCACTCAATCGAAGGTCTAAATGCCATCCTTCATTTATCACAAGTATACCCTCATTTTACTATTAGGGAAACATTCCATCTCTTTTAAATGCTATTAATCTTAGACTCCTTTGAGTTCATTCAGGCTATACTGAGCTTTCTATAACTTAGAGAAACCATCCGCTCCCTTGTTTTCATGGGCTTAATCCTAAGGACTTATCCATTCTCATCACCTCCTCACTCGCCCTTTCTTATCCTTACTCCTTTCTTCCTAAAACTTGTCACTTTACTATACTTTAGCTTGCGACCTACACATATCTAGTTATACTACTCACAACCTTCTTTCAACTTGCTTGCACCATAGATTTCCTTGTGTTATTTTGGAACATCAAGTGAGACATCACATTGTCTCAAACTCTTCTTTACTCTCTTAACTAGGCCTCTCGGTACCTAGAAACCATAGGCTGGAAGATATATGCCATTGGCGACGCCGCTATCATTCTTGGATACCGAATCCCAACACTTCTAGCCTTCTATCCGAAGTATGGACTATTCACGATCTTCTGCATTTGAGTATCTCGTATGTTGTTCACCTTTACCTTACTTACCTTAAAATCTTGCATCACATCTTCTATCTCTTTCATGACCTCCCTTCCATAGAGGTATAATTCACATCGACAAGTTGAAGCTCTATTGTAATACTTGCACCTCTGGTGCATACATAATCCGATGAGAGTTTCATACTGATTTCTTATGAGGCTGGTACTCTTCTAACTGGTGTTATTGTAGAGCCATTATAGAATATGCCTACTGTACTATCTCTCTTGTATTTAAGAGTGATCCTGGAATATTCTCAATCACGAGGTCTATAATTTTTTTGGGTCCAATAATCAGACTCCTGATTTACTTTGTTGTTGTAACTCTTTCGTTTCCTCTTCTTTTTGATCAACCTTTATGTAGGATTAAGCTATCTTCTGATATGTTGCCATGGTATTAGTTATTACTTTAGCCTTTCATGGGCACTATGGAATATCAATGATACAATCTTCTGATAATTCAATCCTTTGTCTATGCCCTAGGCTCAATTCTTTCTTTTAACTTATACTAGACTCTTCTACGACTGTATGATTGTCAACATACATGCTGCATGTATAAAAACTCTGGACTCTTAAGTGCGTTCATAACCTAACTAACTCTGGATTATCAATCGAATGATTATTTCTGTTTCTTCTCGACTTTCTTTAAATGTAAGCAATTACTTTTCCTGGTCTTCATGTGCCCTTGTTTCGTGCATACTTAGCTTACCTTAGTGCCAACACATATTGAATTCCATACAACTCATGTGATCTTGAATATCACTTTTGATTTTTCTTCCCGTTCATTAGCCACGGTAGGTGCCACTTTCTTATGGAGTGCATACAATGTTTTTGTGAGACTGTTGTTACAAGATCATTTCCTCTTTAGGTTACGGTGCTTAGGCTGAAGCCTTCTTCCTTATTCCCTCAGCTAGTCTTTCATTTTAGTACTTAGGGAGGACCCTCTGACTCTTGTAAAGCTACGAGCTTATTACATCGTATACTTGATGTACCTTTTGAAGTCCTTCCTTACCTATAATTATCCGTAGTTATTTAACTCCACGCCCTTATGCTTGTAGGGCTACTTCTGAACTGAAGTTTTGATTGTCTTCCCAGTGAGACTATCTTTTAATTCCATAACATTCATACGGTGCCTTTAACTACCCCGACTCCTATCTGAATATTTCTCAAGTATTACAATGTCGTATCTGCGAGACTGAATTCCCCGTGCTGGGGTTCACTATGTTTATCTTGCACGATCTGTTGATTTGTCTGTATCCTCTTGTCTAGCCATAGCTAGGATCTTCCTAAATTAACTACTAACTACTCATTGGCTCATTCTCATAGCAATATTCTGGGTAATCTTTCATGGGTCATTTCCTTTATCTTAAATTCCGTCCCACACTGGCTCCTTATCTATCAATAACATCTCAGGCAGCAACCCTTACCTTCTCTCCTTGACACCGTATTTGCATAATGTTCTGGAATCGTAGCATATCTATAGGATTTCAATAAGTGCAATCTTATCCCTTTCTCATTCTTATCACGTTTTTCCTTTATAAATCCATATTTACTAGAACCACTTAATTCTGACTTAATGCCACATCACTCCATACTTCCCCTTTAGGGGAGTACTAGGAGTTGGAGACACGAGGACCTACCTATAGATATTTTACCTCTTCATCTTTAGTGACTTTTCAAATCATCGATGACCCTTACTCGCCTTGCGGCAATCCTTCTGTATCAAGGATAATAAAATTCCTTATTCGCGAGGGTGACACTTAGCATAACTGGCACATACAGTCCCTTAAGCTTAACTTTGCTCACATTGCTTGCTTTAGAGAAGTGTCTTCCTGAATGACTATTCTCTGAATTTCTCATGAATCTTCTTCTATTGTCCACTCTATTATCGCCGGAACGAAATCTGAAATTCTCATGATGTTGACTATTATCCAATCACTCAGTCCCTAATTCATGTTTAGTTTATCTTTTCACCAGCCCATACTGATTTCTATTGTTCTGGGGTCTAACTTTTCCTTCCGATAGTCGCATTGGAATCACGAACTTATTTTTTGAAGTGAGGATATGACTTTATGGCCTATACTCTTTTGTTGTCTCAAGGCCTGTCACCTCTTGTCTTTTCCTTCAATTGACTATAGACTCTGTAATACTTTCATCTTTATGATCTACCGTTGTCATCTATGTTTCATATCTTACTCATAATGCTTCATTAACTGTTTTCTTATTTCCCACTAACATTTATGTCTATCACTTTATTTTGAAAACTCTAACAAGACATTCGTTGGCTTTTAGGTCCCCCTTGCTCCATCCAGTGGCTCTTCGTGTTGCTTAACATTCTCGCTCTACTAGGGACGTGAGCCACACTAAGGTAATATTTATCCCTTCTAGGCTTTCCGTGCCTATCATCTGATTTTTATTTTCAGGCTAATATTCACATCTAATTGTAATATTCTAGAGTGCACCATCTAGGTGCTCCACATGGAGATCTATTAGCACATTTGTAATATTTTTTGGAAATGTCAACTAACACAAACAATCCATTTACCATTTTGGGTTACTCTAACCCCAGCCAGATCCTAATATCCTGTCCTTTTCTAAAACTACACATGATAGCCCCCAATAGGGTATAACTGAGATGGGTGTGGACAATTCTACATATATCTATTACTGTTAAAGGTATGTCACAATGCTTATATTTTTCCGCCAGAGTTGAAAATATCGACAATCTTTATTAACCGGGTACCTCGTACCCTTCTCAGCTTGCTCCTTTTACTTGTTGAAGCTTGTATCTATCTTTTGAATCTCTCATTTCCTCTCACCATAGAGGTGGATAGATATTCTTTCCTTAAGGCTCCTTATCAAGAAGCTTACACGTAAGGTACACACATGTTCTGCTGGAGACCTCACATTTATCCATCATAGGAATGATGCTAACTCGAGTTCCTCTAACTCAATTCTTCCACATCCGCATTCAATCTCTTACCAACTTGAGGTATCCTCATATTATGGATAAAATAGAAGTTAGGAGTTTGAATTCTTATAAATGAGCTCTACTACACGATCTAGAGTAAGAAGAAAGAGTGACAGTCCAAAATGCCCTGTAGTCTCCTTCTTATATGTGTGGAACAGGACACGCCCATAACCAAGACTCTACATGACACGGTTTGTAGACTCTCTAGGATAGAACTTCTCTGATACCATTTTTGTCACGACCCAAATCGATGGGCCACGACGGGCACCCGGTGCCTTATTCAATCGAGTACCAACGTAACGTATCTTTCTTATTACATAATCATACACACGTGTGCCTAATAGGCCAACATGATCATTAATAAACTCAAAACATAAGCCGACAAGGCCGTATAATCTTTCATATACATGACATCTGTCTACAAGCCTCTAAGAATATATAATTGTCATAAAGGTTGGAACATAGCCCCGCCATACCAAACAATACACATCTAAATCATACTGACCAAACAAGCAACTACGGAGCAAATGGAGTGCACCGACACCTTCCACTGAGATGATCGCCTACTTGGAGGAATCTCGACCGATCTATCGAGACATGTGGGCATGAAACGTAGTTTCCCCAGGAAAAAGGGACGTCAGTACAAATAATGTACCGAGCATGTAAGGAGTGAAAATTAGTAAATAATAGACATGAGAGAAACATGGAGTAAAAGACTCGACATGTACATCTGCATAGCTCTGTGAATCATATCATTTTTATAACGTCATGCATATGTGTATAAATGTCATACCATTCATAGGTATATGTGTTCATAACATCATCAATCCTCTAAGGGCATCCCATCACATCGTTTCGGCCACTGTGGGCAAATCATCAACGTATACCAGCTGATCAGGTGGTGGTGCGTATATAACGCCATAACCTTTTTCCCATATCTCATATGAATATAATATACATATATACGCGTATATAACGCCCTCTGATCATGGGTCAATGTACATGTATAAATGCATGAGGAATACACTAATAAGATTTTCTCGGAATGCCATAAAAATCAATATGACTATCGAATAAACTTTATCAAATACGTATTTTTCTGAGACCCATGAACAGAAGATATAATAATAATACTTATGGAAGTTGTGCATTTGCTCGTTTTGTTTGTATCGTACAGATCATGCCAAAAAGAAAGAAGGGATAGCCTTAAGATACATGATTCGATTCTCTTGACAATCCTCTAACACCCGTTAGTTTCGAATAAACACGAAACAAGTCGTATGAAAATCTCGAAGCAATCACGTTGCTACGCAAAGAAAATCTTGGCCTAAACCTTTCCTTAAGAACTTAGCAACAACGTTGCTATTCTGAAAGCGAATTAATGTTGCTAGCATTTTGATCCTTTGTGTTCTGATTCAATATTAATTCTCTTGATTTTTGAAAAGTCTTTTACTAAGGGGGGGTGGGCCCCACTTGTCACTTAGTTGGCCAATACATTTTCCAAGTTTTGTCACATTTCATAAGAATTCAAGAGTCATATTTATATAAAGTCTTTGGCTGCCACGTTAATGGGGTTCAAACTTTATCCAAAAGCATTATTAATCAACCACTAATACCTTGATTAACTTAATAATCTCCCACTATCCAATAATTAACCAATTACCCATATAATCAAGAATTATCTCAAATTACTTAAAATACTACTCATTTTTAACACACCTTATACACCTCACTATCATGGTCATGTGGTACCTTGTATGGCACTAGTCCATAAATACCGGGTATTTTAGCTCGGTCCGTATTTTATCCCAACATGTTAAACTTTGACGAAAATTCATTTTCTTTTATTTGCTTACCCTCTCACCTTCACGAATTTACTCATCACTTGTTTGAAATAGCATAATGCTTATAATCTCAAAATAATCCCATTCTCGAACTTAAGTCGATTAGCTTACGACAAAATTTTAACATATGAAAATGCGGGATGTAACATCTCATTTTCGAGCTTTCACCAATTTATTTATGGCGTACTTTCACGTACAAAAAAATATGAGGTGTAACATCCACCTAGGGATGATACTATACTTCAATAACCGTATTTCATAGCATCCCAACATGATTCATCTTATGGGGGTATTCTAATCCCGTGCAATTCATGAAATCCCTTTTTTTAAAATCATTACACAATCAAAGGCCTAAACGTCATCCTTTTATCATTACCATTTGTAACACCCCAGAAAAACTTTCGAAGTACTTAAGTGTAAAGCCCGGTAAGATTAGCAAAGAAAATAATGTTTCATGGTGCCGGATTAGGCTTACGTGTTTGAGGATTGTAGCAAAGAAGTACTCGCAAGCACACCGCGGCTCGGACATTTTGTGTTGAACAATGCACCGGAAAGTAAAGGAAAATGTTTGGTGGAAAAGTGCATTCCTGCGGTCCATTATGCGACCGCAGAACCACTCTGCGGACCGCATAATGGCCGCAGAGTGAGGCAGTTAATTGGGTCAGTTGGAAGCAACTATGCGGTCGACTATGCGACCACATAACTGTTATGCAATGCATTATGCGACCGCATAACAGTTATGCGGACCGCATACATAGACAGTTCTTTTGGCTATTTTGTAACAAACTATGCGACCTATATGCGGTCCACATATCGGTTATGTGATCGCATACCTTGTTCCGGAGCTTCATTTTTGGGTTTTTAAAACCCAACCCTATTTCGTTAAATACACTCTTTGGGCTATTTTGAGCCATAATCTGATATTTTAGAGTGAGAGAGAGTACACTAGAGTGAGAAGGTGTTCTTCAATTATTGTTCTTCAATTCTTGCTCAAGTTTTGAAAGATTAAGAAGGTAAACTCACTAGGTCTTCATGCTAGAGGTAAGATTCTACACCCTAACCCTCCCTTTCAAATTTTGTGTAGAAATGGATAATTAGCAAGATAATATCTGGGTAGGAGGGTTGTTTATTTTTCATGCATGTGTTATCAAAGGGTGTAGGAAGATTGTTGAACTAAATATGGTAAAGATTGGGTTGTGGGATGATGGAATCCTCCATAAAAGGATATTAAAACCTTAATGCACACATAGTGTTTGATAAAATGCTCAAATGAGCTAGAACCATGAGCATCTCTCTAATTTTGGTTCAATTTGTTATATTTATACAATAGATTGAAGTTGCTAAGAATTTCGGAACATTTAGAGTGTAAGAAAGCTCAAGTGATGTATGTTGGCTAAACTCTTCTTTAAGAATTGGAATTCTCATTATCCTTGTATGTTACAAGATGTTGATTATAAATCGAGTATTCCGATAAGTTTTGTGATGAAGATATATGTTCAATTCATATTTCAAATGCTCTTATCATATTGCATTATAAATTGAGGATGTGTCCCAAACTATGGATTACGTATCCACATGTTATAATTTCTAGTCATGATTTATGTGAAAGTTATTATGCCAAGTTGTGTAGAGATTGCGATTGTGATACACCTCCACCCGCATACATTGGGGTGAGGTAGCATGACCGCTTTGTGTGGGGATTATTGTATAGAGATTGTGATTATGACACACCTCCACCCGCATATATATTGGGGTGAGGCGGCATGACCGCTTTGTGTAGGGATTATGATATTGTGGGACTGCACCTCCACCCGCTTACATTGGGGTGAGGCGGTACGACCACTATGTGTATGGTTTTGGTATTGCTGTGGCACCACCACCCGCATACATTGGGGTGAGGTGGCATAGCCGTTTTGTGTTGGTATTGGTATCGTTGATGCATTTCCACCCGCATACATTGGAGTGAGGCGGCATAGCCGCTTTGTGTAGGTTCTTGGTACTGTTGTTATATATCCACCCGCATACATTGAAGTGAGGCTGGAGGGCCACAATATTAGAGTTGTGGTATTGTACGTACACCTCCACCTTCATACATCAGGTGAGGCAGCTGGGCCGCTTTGTGTGAAGATGGTTATAGAGGATCTCATCTTAAATCCTATAAATTTTGTGATAGCTTTTAATAAGCTTACTATGGTTGAGACGGTTATCTATATTATTCTATTGCCGCACTGGTTCATCATAATTATCTTGTATTTCTAAATTCTTATTGGTGTTTAGTTTTCATACTAGTACTATTCGATGGTACTAACGTCCCTTTTGGCGGGGGAGCTGCATCTTTAAATGGATGCAGGTGGTTCCACAACAGGAGACATTGATGAGTGATAGCAGCACACCTTCTTCCCAGCTGACTTGGTGAGCCCCACTTCATCCCGGGGTTATGTATCTTTTGTTCTTTATGTATTATGGTTGAAGTATAGTCGGGGCCTTGTTGCCGGCATTATCATTGTACTCTTCTTTATCTATAAAGGCTCCGTGGATATAGTGTGGGTTGTGTATTGGCGCTGGGGAAGACAAAATATGTTATGTTGTGGTTGTATTACTTGTCCATTGAGACTTTAAAAATGATGAAGCTCTTGAAAATGAATTGGTATTATAGACGTGAACACCATTTTGTCTAATTAATGAAAATATGTATTATCTCCATTTGTGGATGAGTTTGGGTAGAATGAAATCTAACAGGCTGGCTCGGTCGGGTTCACTCGGTTGAGTGCCGGTCGCGCTACTTGGTTTTGGGGCGTGACACCATTACCCCTTTATTCTACTACTAGGGTAACATCTTATCTCTTCTAATTGTTCCTAGTCTTAGACTCCTCTGAGTTCATTCAGGTTGTACCAAGCTTTCTGTTACTTATGGAAACCATCAGCTCCATTGTTTTGATGGGTTTAATCCCGAGGACTTACATATTTGCGTCACCTTCTCACTCACATTTTCATATCCTTACTCCTATCTACCTAAGACCTTGTCACTCTATGATACTTTACCTTGTGACATACACCTATCTATTTATACTACTCGCAACCTTCCTTTAACTTCCTAGCACCATATAATTCCTTTCGTGCCTTCTCAGTTGCCTTTAATGTAAGCAATTACTTTTCTCGACCGTTCTCCCACTTGTTTAATGTGTATGCGGCATATCTTATTTCCCACAAATACTGGAATCTCCTGTAATTCATATGATCTCAAATAACACTTTTGACTTCCCATTCATTAGTGACGATAGGTGCCACTTTCTTATGGAGTGCATAGAATATTGTAGTGAGACTGTTGTTACAAGATCATTTCTTCTTCAAGTTACTATGCTTAGGTTGAAGCCTTCTCCCATATTTCCTCAAATCCTCTAACTCATGTAAAGCTTCAAGTTTATTACATCGTATAGCCGAAGAAATGATTGATGTTCTCACTCGCCTATAATTATCTCAGTTACTTACCTTCACGCCAATGTGCTCTTACGGTCGGTTCTTAACTAAAATTTTGACTATCACCCCAGTGGCACATTCTTTTATTTACATAACACTTATACGGTACCTTTAATTACTACAACTCCTATCTCAATTTTTCTCAAGAATCACAACGTCATATCTGCGAGACTGAATTCCCTATGTTGGGTTCCCTACGTTTATCTTGCACAATCTGCTGATTTGTCTGTAACCTCTTGTCTAGCCATAACTAGGCTTTTCCTTAATCAACTATTAACTACTCGTTAGTCTGTTCTCGTATCTATATTCTGCGTAATCTTTCTTGAAAATAATGCATTAACAACTCTCATTTCATTTCCATTAGTAGCTCCATTTATAATTTCCAAAATATTACATGTTTATAAATATAAGGAAAAACATGTTTGCCAAGTACCAACATTTTTAGTTCAATTCCACACATCAAACACCACCAACAACCTGTCTACGGATCCTCTAAGTACAACAAAAGAGTAATATGGAAATACCGGCAACAAGGCCCTGGCTATACCTTAAAACACAATGCACAACTCAAATGACATCAGGCCCGAAATAGAGTAGGGCTCACCAAAATCTGCTGAATAGAGAGTGATTTCTAACGAGAACCAAAGCTACCCGTTGATGAACCACATGCATCCATTAAAGATGCAGCGCCCCCAACAAAAGGGACGTTAGTACATATGGAATAGTAATAGTATGTAAAGCTAATTGTCCTCTTTCAAAATAGAATGTCAATATAAGAAAGGGAAAACCATGGAAACAACAATGAACAACAAATGATATTCAAATGCCAAATTAAAACATAATAATTCCCAAAATATGAAGATAATATTGTGAACTGATAACCAAAATATGATGATAATATTATTTTTGGTTGGGAGATCTTTAGCACGATATACTACTGTTCACAATACAATTGTTCGCAATACAACTGTTCACAATACCAATGTTCACAATACCAATGGTCACAATATCAATATTCACAATATCAATATTCACAATACCAATACCACCGTACTTTTAGCACGGAGTCCAATCGCGACCCGATCAGCTAGGCCATCTCATTAGAGACATCAACCACAATCACTCTCAATACCAATACCACCGTACTTTTAGCACGGAGTCCAATCGCGACCCGATCAGCTAGGCCATCTCATTAGAGACATCAACCACAATCACTCTCAATACCAATACCACCGTACTTTTAGCACGGAGTCCAATCGCGACCCGATCAGCTAGGCCATCTCATTAGAGACATCAACCACAATCACTCTCAATACCAATACCACCGTACTTTTAGCACGGAGTCCAATCGCGACCCGATCAGCTAGGCCATCTCATTAGAGACATCAACCACAATCACTCTCAATACCAATACCACCGTACTTTTAGCACGGAGTCCAATCGCGACCCGATCAGCTAGGCCATCTCATTAGAGACATCAACCACAATCACTCTCAATACCAATACCACCGTACTTTTAGCACGGAGTCCAATCGCGACCCGATCAGCTAGGCCATCTCATTAGAGACATCAACCACAATCACTCTCAATACCAATACCACCGTACTTTTAGCACGGAGTCCAATCGCGACCCGATCAGCTAGGCCATCTCATTAGAGACATATTACAATTTCCAGCACAATCACCACCATTTGTGCGGCATGGTATCCGATCACGATCCGATCAACAAGGCCAACTCGCCACAATGTCGTGTGGATCGACACCGTCCTTTTCTATCAATCATCTCAACACAATTAAGGGGAATAATTTTATCACATCAATATCATCCCAAATAAGGGGAATAATCACAATCCATTCCTATATCGGTACGTGTAGTTTCGAGGTTAGGTTATTTCAACCTACCCTTCCTTGGTGACTATCGATACTCCCAAAACTATTATTATTGTTTTTGCACACAAAGGTAACACAGGTACAAATGTATTTACCT
>AWOL01S0004769.1:72401-85418 GCA_000715115.1 Nicotiana otophora | reverse complement strand
ATGAATCTCTACATCTCTTAACCATAGAATTAGTTCATCCAACTACTACCATTTACCAACAATTTATCCCACCATCATTTTTAAATAATTCATAACTTTCAACATCACATATATGACCATCCATCCACACCCAACCAACAAAATCCCATCAAATAATCAGCTTTCAATCTTTACAATGGTTATGTATTTAAATTGGGAACTTATGGCTTCCAATCACCATACCATAAGTTCTAATAATTAATTCATACTCATGATCCCATAATATATCCATACATGTAAGTATAAAGGTGTAGGATTACCTTTTGGAAGAAATCTTGCAAAACTCTCCGTTAAGTTCTTAAAGATATAAGTATTTTATGTGTAGATTTCATCAATACTAGTGTAGAAATGATGGAATTTCATACCAAGATAATAAGAATTGCTTACCTTGAAGAAGAGGGGAGTTGGTGTTCTTGAGAGAGTGGAGAAGAGCTCCAAAATTCATCCAAGTGAAGTGGGGAAAATGAACCTCGAAATCTGGGTTTCGGATGCTGCCCCAGATGCTATGGCAGCACTTCACTGCCAGCCCTTCTTTCGCATCCACAGTTCACTCCTCTGCCAGCCTTTGGTAGTTTGGCCATAACTTCTTGTAGGAATGTCCAAATGACGAACGGTTTGAAGAAATAGAAACTAGACTCAGAGGGCTTTAATTTGATAGGTATAGAACAACCTATGTCTTTATTTTGAGGTATTTATATTCGTTTGAAGTTGGGTCTTGTGCTAATTGAGACATCCTTTCTACTTAATATATCCAACTTGTTCCACACAAATTCTTACCATTCACAAAACTCCTTATTATGTTCCAACACACATTAAAAATATATTTGTATTTCAAAATGATGTGGTACTATCCCATAGGTATCCTTTAATACTCGAATACATTATCCTCAAATACCGCTGACGCAATTTAAAATCTTAAATCATTAGAAAATTTTTAACGTGGCCTTACACAATACACCTGTGCATTTCATTGATCGTTCACAGTGTTTACTTACACAATACACCTGTACGTTTCATAGACCGTTCACAGGATTCACATATGCCATACAATACACCTGTGTGTTTCTTAGACCATTCACATGATTCACATATACCATACAATACACATGTGTGTTTCATAGACCGTTCACAATGTTAATTCATATTATATTATACACCTATACATTTTATAGCCCGTCCATAGGGTTCATAACACATCATTATGCACATAAACATTTATAAACTCAAAGCGATATGATTAACATTACATTAAGGTCGTAAGTTCCCGGATTATTGGAACACTTAATGATCATGCTCATCATGGAGAATCATATCTCATTACATTAGCACATGCATGGTGAATCAATAAGTCAATTTTAATGGCACATGAGCCCAATTTCTTTTCTTAAGGTTCATCATCATTTAGAATAGGACATCTACCTTTCATATCGTTATTCACTCACTTGACATCTTGAGGTCATTATCTAAGTTCATGATTCTTGATGACTTGACATCGAAGTCATTTACATACATTATTTCAGAAGCATACAAGTATAGTTGAAACCATTGGAACATACAACACCGCATAAATTTCATTCAGGTAAACAACCACATTTCATGTTCATACAATCAGTTCATTAGCACTTTCAACTATTTACAACATCATTATTTTATTGGATCCCGTTTTCCATACATATTATTCTTCATTCATGGCACGATGACCGTATCTCATATTCTATACTTTCATTTCATTACTTTCAAGGCTCATCATTATAAACATCAACATAGAGAATATTCTTGAAGTACCTTTCCCCAAAAGGGCGATAGATAATTTCAACTCATAAATATGTAAAGGCTTAAAACATATTGGAAATACCTGCCAAGCATATCATTAGTTAGAACAACCACATTTGGACATGACTTGAATACATAAGCTTTTGGGTAATTCTATTTTTGGAGTCAATTTGGAATAGTTGAATCAAGGCTCATTTCATAATATTTCACACACCATTTCATTCTGTTGGAGCTATTGGCAACAAGTATAACTTTCATTCTTGGCACGGTGTTCACACTTTATATCCCCAACTATCTACTTCACACTTTATATCCCTAACTCACTACTTCACACTTTATATCCCCAACTCACTACTTTCACTTTCAAGCGTCTATATAGATTACCGACAACAAGGAATCCCTAAGCACGACTTTTAGTAAACATATGAGCAATTAAGAGTTTTATGCACATTGAGTCTTCTTACACAATTTGGCATAATAACCTTCACTTGAAACACTACTTGGAGTCATAACATTTTTTTACCCAACTCATGATTTGAACACATTCCCGAAGGATAACATCATATGATAAGAGCATCCGGAACATATTTTGAACATATACCTTTCAACACCAAGCATATTCGGAATTGTTATAAAGAATAACTCGGTACTTACAGCAACATCATGGAATTCAATTCTAGGAAAGAATTTTAGCCAACATACCTCACCTTGAGCTTTCCTTAAATTACTACAACGTTCCGGAAATTCTAGCAACCCCTATCTATTTTGAGACATACCAAAATTGAACACAAATTAGGAAGATATTCATGGTTCCAACTCATTTGAGCATTTTATCAAACACTAAGTGTGAAAATTTGGCAACAAGGTTCTTCTACAAAATTTCTTTCATTCCACAACCTAATCTTTACTTATTTGAGCTCATTAATCTTCCCACAGACCTTATTGGTACAAGCATATATAAATAATACTCTTACACCCAAGAATCATACTCCAATCATCCATCTTTTACCCAAAACTCGAAATTGAAGACTAGGGGTTTGAATCTTACCTCTTGAGTTAAGATCGTTTGAGATTTCCTTGTTAATCTGCAAATATTTGAGCAAGAATCGATGGACAATTTATTAAAGATCACTATCCCACTCTAGGGCACTCTCTCACTCTCAAAATATCAGGTTTTAGCTCAAACATGTCTTAACCCCTCTCTCTACCCGGCCTTGGGGTTATTTAATGGGCTCCTACATGCGCGTCCGCGCACCTGGGCAAGTGGCGCACATCTGGCCGCGCACACAAGGTAGAAACTCCTAAAGATGTGCGGCCGAGCATCTGTGCGCATATGACACAGGTCCAGTAAAATGGCCATAATATTTTGTCGAAATATCCAAATAATGAACGGTTTGATGCATTGGAAACTAGACTCAAAGGGTGTTAATTAAATAGGTAGCTTACCTCCTAAGCCTTTATAGTTTGGTATCCTCATGCGTTTGAAGTAGGATGTGGTGTGAATTGAGACATCCTTTCCACCTAATGTATCAAACTTGTTCCACACAAGTTCTTGCCATTCACAAAACTCCTTAGTATGTTCCAACACACCTTAATCATATATTTTCATTTCAAAATGATATGGTTTTATCCCATGGGTCTCCTTTAATACTCGAATACTTTATTTCCGAATACTGTTGGATCACTTTAAAATCTTAAATCATTAGGAAATGTTTAACGGGGATTTACATTCTCCCCCGCTTAGGATCATCCATCCTCGAATGAGGAGTAGAGTCCACCCCGAACCTCTAACATAACTCGACTCTTCTTTCTAACATTTCAAGCCCCCAAATTTGACTAACTCCAAAATGTTTCAGAAATTTCGACAGAGTCTCCCCTGTAACTAGGCATATCCACCAGTCAGAGAATACTAGAAATCAATCCTAAACAACATATAGATAATACAACATTGCACCATATACATGAAATCAACAATCTTGACTCTCGAGGCTAACTGTATGACCTTTCTTACCTTGGTCGTGTCCTTGACTTTTCCTTCCTCCATTACGAGGACAATTGGGCACCTCACGCATTGTGCCTGTCGCACCCACATATATATTTTATAAATTCATAATAGTAAGCTATTATTTCCCAGCATTTTACTGCATAAATAATATTTTTACAATTTTTTAATCATTTTTATAAATTTTGTTAAACAATGTTTGCATATTTAATTTCATAGACCTATCTTAAGCCAATTTTAGGACCCAAATACAAACCCATACCTCAAAAAACCTTGGCCCAATCCCCCTAGCCCAAAACCAAATGACCCCTTTAATTATAACCCAGTCGAGACCCGTTCTACGACCCACCCTGGTTCTCCATTTTTCCTGGCCGTTGATCTTAAATGCTCAAATGATCAACGACCCAATGCTATTCCCCCATTTTAATTACCCTCGGTCCAAACCCTAACACCCATTCTTCAGAGACAACTGCCCCCAAATCGCCTAAACCCTCATCTTCTCACTTCTGAAGAATCCTAGAGGCCTCCCCCTTAAATCCCTCTCCTAATCCCATTGATAATGGGATTCCATCATTATTTTCTTACCACATCTATGTTTCTCCGCTACTTGTCACACGTTTATGGTATTATATAGGTACTTGCCCAATTCTGTGAAGTACCATCTCCATATCAGACTTCAATCGACTTTAATCTTGGAGATTTGGACAATATTTTATC
This sequence comes from Nicotiana otophora, assembly GCA_000715115.1. Taxonomy (NCBI): domain Eukaryota; kingdom Viridiplantae; phylum Streptophyta; class Magnoliopsida; order Solanales; family Solanaceae; genus Nicotiana; species Nicotiana otophora. The sequence continues at coordinate 80,887 of AWOL01S0004769.1, read as the reverse complement.
CATATACATAAAGAAAGGACTGATTCATTATACTAGTTGGCCGATCTTAAGCACTGAACCCTAATTATGGTTTGGAGTTTGATTTCTTTCCTTTCCGGTTACTTTACTGATTTCATATGTATTTTTCTTCTTTCCTTATTTATGTTTGCTTAATTTTCCTTCCTTGTTTATTCGTTTGATCTAACTACTGTATAAACCCCCTTCCCCGCTTCCCCTTAGGACTACTACAATGATTACCACGTAAAACTACTGTTATTGCTCTCTCACTCTCAATCCTACTGCTCATTATTTTGAGACCTTGGCCTGCTGGAAGCCAAGGCCATCGGAATTTGATTTTTGCCCTTTCTCGGTGTGAGCACAACTTGGGGTTCACTTGAAACCCTTGGGAACTCTGATGCACTAGGATTTTGGGGTTTTGCTGTTCTTTGCTATTGACGATTGGAATATTACTGGGACTGCTTCTTTTTACTTGTTTGTTTGTTCATCTACAACTGGTATATGTCTTTGGCCATAGAAATTTCATCCTCTTTCGTTTATATTCATGATCTATACATATGTGCCACTTAAACCTTTCAGAACCAATATACTACTAAATTACCCTACTATTTCATGGCTCTGAACTTGCCTAATTTCTACCTTCGATGTATGCATATGGTATGTGCTCAGCATGAATGATTCTCACAACCTCGAGCATGTCCAGCCTATTGTGTTTTTATGTGTCTTAATGTTTATACTTGTTGCTCGTCCTAAGATGATATCCCTACTTTATTCTGGATTCACGTGATAAACTAATTCATGTGTTCTAGTTACTATTGGATAATTCTTGTGTAACTTAATACTCTACTAAAGTCAGTTCTCAACTATGTTAGCCAAAATGTGTTACCCTGCTAATTGTAACTTTAATGTGAGTTCCATGCCTAGTTTAATGCTATGTTGTTTAGTCCCACCTATGGCTTACAAGGTAAACAATGTAATATCGAGCCTTTTCTCCTATGCGTGGTCTGATAATCCAGTTCTTGGACAGGCAGGTTCGAAAGCTGCGGTCAAAAAATATTGCTTTCGTGAAGGTTCAGTGGAGGGGTCAGTTGGTCGAGGAGGCGACTTGGGAGACCGAGCATATTATGCGCAACTGCTATCCTCGTCTTTTTACCACTTCAGGTATGTCTTTATGCTAGTTCGAGGATGAAAGATTGTTTTTAAAGGGGAAGGATGTAATGACTCGGCCGGTTGTTTTATGCGTTATATCCCCGGTCCCCTATTAACTGCTTTTTCCATATCTATTTCGGCTATTGTGACTTGCTTGGAGGGTTTGTTTTGGTGTTTGGAGTGTTTTGGGACACTTAGTCCCTAAATGGAGGTTTTAGTCTTAAGATTTGGACCGTAGTCGGAACTGTATGAAGACGATTCTGGTATGGAGTTCTGTCGGTTCCGTGAGCTTCGTCAGGTGATTGTGGACTTAGGGACATGTCCGGATAGTGTTTTGGAAGCCTATAGCTCATTTAGGCTTGAAATGGCGAAAGTCAAAGTTTTGGAGATGTGGACCGGTAGTGGAATTTTTGATAATGGGGTCGGATTCCTATTCTGGAAGTTGGAGTAGGTCCGTAGGATTGAATATGACCTGTGTACAAAATTGGGGGTCAATCGGACGTGGTTTGGTTGGTTTTGGCATCAGTTGCCGAATTTGGAAGTTTCAAGTTCTTTAAGTTTGAATCGGAGGATGATTTGTGATTTTAGTGTTGTTTAATGTGGTTTTAGGGCTTGACTAAGTTTGTATGGTGTTTTAGGATTGAGTGGTATGTTTGGTTGAGGTCCTGGCGACCTCGGGTGTGTTTCGAATGCTTAATGGATGGAAACTTTGACTTGTGCAATTTTTGATGTTGCTAGTTTTGGTGTTTCGCACTTGCGGCAGGGAGACCGTAGGTGCGGACTCACACATGCGGAGAGAAGGGCACAGGTTCGCTTTTGGTCATGGGAGCATGTGAGCGCAGATGCGAGGTATGGCGTTATGGTCGCAAAAGCAGATTTGAGGAGGAAGCTAAGGTGTCCAAGGTTCCACAGAAGCGGGCGATTGAGCGCAAACGCCCATCCGTAGGTACGGCGGGTAGTGTGCAAGTGAGAAGCCTGGGAGTTCAATGAAACTCCAGATGTGCAGAGTCTTAGCCACAAAATCTGTACCGCAGGTGTGGTTGAAGGATCGCAGGTGTGAGTTCACTGGCAGAAAAGGGGCCAAGTCGAGGGTTTGATTCATTTTTTAATTTTAGGATTTGGAATCTCGGGACTTGGTGATGTTTCGAGGGTTTTTCAGAGAAAGGTTTGGGGTATACTCTTATTTTACCCCATATTTGGGCATATCTCGCGGTTCCTTGGGTTCCCCTATTTATGTTTCTACTTTTGTAGGAGATTCTCTTGTTGTGGATCGCGTGTATCAGTCGTGTTTGACTGCTCTTCGTAGTTTTGAGAATAGAGCCGATTTATTATCACTCAGCATGGTAGATTTTCATGTTATTTTGGGCATGGACTGGTTGTCGCCCCATTATGATATTCTTGATTGTCACGCTAAAATCGTGACGCTGGCTATGCTAGGCTTACCGCAATTAGAGTGGAGAGGTACCTTAGAGTATACTCCCAGCAGAGTTATTTCATTTCTTGAAGCTCAACGAATGGTTGAGAAGGGGTGTGACATGTATCTAGCTTATGTGAAAGATGTCAGTATTGATACCCCTACAGTTGAGTCAGTCCCAATAGTGAGGGACTTTCTAGATGTGTTTCCAACTAATCTTCCGGGCATGCCACCCGACAGAGATAATGATTTTTGCATTGATTTGTTGTCGAGCACTCAGCCCATCTCTATTCCTCCATATCGTATGGCTCCTCGTGGGTTGAAGGGGCAGTTATAGGAGTTGCTTGATAAGGGCTTTATTCTCCCCAGTGTGTCACCTTGGGGTGCTCCTATTTTATTTGTGAAGAAGAAAGATGGTTTTATGCGGATGTGTATTGATTACCGCCAGTTGAACAAAGTCATAGTGAAGAACATGTACCCATTGCCTCGTATTGATGACTTATTTGATCAGTTACAGGGTACCAGAGTGTTCTCCAAGATTGACTTACGTACAGGCTATCATTAGTTAAAGATTCCGGAGCCAGATATCCCGAAGACTGCCTTCAGGACTCGGTCTGGTCACCACGAGTTCCTTGTGATGTCTTTTGGGCTGACCAATGTCCCAGTAACATTTATGCACTTGATGCACAATGTGTTTCGACCCTATCTTGACTTATTCGTCATTGTGCTTATTGATGACATTCTGGTGTACTGCCGGACTCGAGAGGATCATGAGCAACACTTGAGGACTGTGCTTCATACTTTGAGAGAAAAGAAGTTGTATGCAAAATTTTCTAAGTGTGAGTTTTGGCTAGTCTCAGTGGCATTCTTAGGCCACGTAGTATCGAGTGATGGGATCAAGGTGGATCTGAAGAAGGTGGAAGCAGTGCAGAGTTGGCCTAGACCGTTTTTAACAACGGAGATTCGGAGTTTTCTTGGTTTGGCAGGTTACTACCGTCGTTTTGTAGAGGGATTCTCATCCATTGCAGTACCTATAACCAGACTGACCCAGAAGGGTGCTCCGTTCAGGTGGACAGAGGAGTGTGAGGAGAGCTTTCAGAAGCTCAAGACGGCTTTGACATCAGCCCGAGTATTGGTGTTGCATATAGGTTCTGGGTCTTATACCTTATATTGTGATGCGTCGCGGATTGGTCTTGGCGCGGTGCTGATACAGGACGGTATGGTGATTGCCTACGCATCCAGACAACTGAAGGTGCATGAGAATAACTATCACGTCCACAACCTTGAGTTAGCAGCTATTGTTCATCCCCTAAAGATTTGGCAACACTATTAGTATGGTGTTTCTTGGTGAGATTTACACAGATCATCAGAGTTTGCAGCATCCGTTCAAGCAAAATGATCTTAAATTGCGTCAGCGGAGGTGGTTGGAACTACTTAAGGACTATGATATCGCCATCTTGTACCACCCGGGGAAGGCCAATGTGGTGGCTGACACTTTGAGTCACCGGGAAGAGAGTTTGGGGTGTTTAGCATATCTTCTAGCAGCAGAAAGACCCTTAGCATTGGATGTTCAGGGCTTAGCCAGCCAGTTTGTGAGACTGGATATTTCTGAGCCGAGTCGAGTGTTGTCTTGTGTGGTCTCTTGGTCTTCCCTTTATGATCGCATTAGGGAGCGTTAGTATAATGACCCCCACCTGATTGTACTTAAGGACACGGTTCAGCACGGTGATGCTAAGGAGGTCACTATTGGGTATGATGGCGTATTGAGGATGCATGGCCATCTTTTTGTGCCTAAGGTAGATGGTTTGTGTGAGCANATGTTCAGGCCTTAGCCAGCCAGTTTGTGAGATTGGATATTTCTGAGCCGAGTCGAGTGTTGGCTTGTGTGGTCTCTCAGTCTTCCCTTTATGATCGCATTAGGGAGTGTTAGTATAATGACCCCTACCTGATTGTCCTTAAGGACACGGTTCAGCAAGGTGATGCTAAGGAGGTCACTATTGGGGATGATGGCATATTGAGGATGCAGGGCCGTCTTTTTGTGCATAATGTAGATGGTTTGTGTGAGTTAATTCTTCAGGAGGCTCATAGCTCGCGGTACTCTAATTCATTAAGGTGCTGCAAAGATGTATTAGGACTTGAGGCAGCATTACTAGTGGAGGAGGATGAAGAAAGACATAGTGGAGTATGTGGCTCGGTGCCTAAATTTCCAGTAGGTGAAGTATGAGCATCAGTGGCTGGGTGGGTTGCTTCAGAAGTTGGAGATTCCGGAGTGGAAATGGGAGCGGATCACTGTCAGTTTGGTTATTGGACTCCCAAGGACTCAGCAGAGGTTTGATGCAGTTTGGGTGATTATGGATAGGCTGACAAACTCAGCTCAATTCATTCCTGTGATGACTACTTATTCTTTCAAGCGGTTGGCTCGAATTTATATCCGCGAGATCGTCAGGCTTCATGGCGTACCGGTATCTATCATCTCTGATCGGGGTACGCAGTTTACATCACGGTTCTGGAGGGTTGTACAGCAGGAGTTGGGTACTCGGGTCGAGTTGAGCACAACATTTCACCCTCAGACGGACGGACAGTCTGAGTGCGCTATTCATATACTGGATGATATGCTCCATGCTTGTGTGATATATTTTGGGGGTGCTTGGGATTAGTTCTTGCAACTTGCGGAGTTTGCCTACAACAATATTTATCAGTCGAGCATTCAGATGGCACCGTATGAGGCTCTGTATGGTAGGCGGTGTCGATCTGCAGTGGGTTGGTTCGAGCCGGGCGAGGCTAGATTATTGGGTACAGACTTGGTTCAGGATGCCTTGGATAAGGTGAAGGTGATTTAGGATCGACTCCGAACAGCCTAGTCCAGATAGAAGAGTTATGCGGATCAGAAGGTTCGCGATGTTGAATTCATGGTTGGAGAGCGGGTCTTTCTATGGGTTTTGCCTATGAAGAGCGTTATGAGGTTCGGGAAGAAGGGCAAGCTGAGCCCACGGTTTATCGGCCCATTGGACGTGTTGCAACGCATTGGGGAGGTTGCTTATGAGCTTGTCTTGCCTCCCAGTCTGGCAGGGGTCCATCCAGTATTTCATGTTTCTATGCTTCTGAAGTATCATGACGATCCGGCTCATGTATTGGATTTCAAATCAGTCCAGTTGGACAAGGATCTATCATATGTTGAGAAGCCAGTGGCTATTTTGGCTAGGCAGGTACGAAAGTTGCGTTCAAAGAACATTGCTTCTGTGAAGGTTCAATGGAGGGGTTAGTCGGTCGAGGAGGCGACTTGGGAGACCGAGCATGTTATGTGCAACCGTTATCCTCATCTTTTTACCACTTCATGTATGTCTTTATACTCGTTCGAGGACGAACGATTGTTTTTAGAGGGGAAGGATGTAAGGACTTGGCCGGTCGTTTTGAGAGTTATAGCCCCGAACCCCTATTAACTTCTTCTTCCATATCTATTTGCTACTATTGTGACTTGCGGGGAGGTTTCGTTTTGGGTTGTGGTGTGTTTTGGGACACTTAGTCCCTAAATGGAGGTTTAAGCCTTAAGATTTGGACCGTAGTCAGAACTGTGTGAAGACGACTCCGGAATGGAGTTCTGTCATCTCCGTTAGCTCTGTTAGGTGATTTTAAACTTAGGGGCATGTCTGGATAGTGGTTTGGAGGCCTATAGCTCATTTAGGCTTGAAATGGCGAAAGTCAAATTTTTGGAGATTTGGACCGGTAGTGGAAATTTTGATAACGGGGTCGGATTCCGATTCTGGAAGTTGGCGTAGGTTCGTAGGGTTGAATATGACCTGTGTGCAAATTTTGGGGTCAATCTGACATGGTTTGGTTGGTTTCGGCATCGGTTGCCGAATTTGGAAGTTTCAAGTTCTTTAAGTTTGAATCGGAGGATGATTTGTGATTTTAGTGTTGTTTAATGTGGTTTGAGGGCTAGACTAACTTCGTATGTTGTTGTAGGATTTTGTGGTATGTTTTATTGAGGTCACGGGGGCCTCAGATGTGTTTCGAATGCTTAATGGATGGAAAATTTAACTTATGCAATTTCTGAGGTTGTTGGTTCTGGTGTTTCGCACATGCGGTGGGGAGACTGCAGGTGCGGACTCGCACATGCAGAGCAAAGAGCGTAGATGCAGTGTGGTGGTCGCATAAGTGGATTTGAGGAGGAAGCTGAGGTGGCCAAGGTTCGGCAAAAGCGGACGATTGAGCGCAGAAGCGCGTCCATAGGTGCGAAGCTTGGGAGTTTAATGAAAATCCGCAGGTGCGGAGTCTTAGCCGCAAAAGAAGTACCGCAAGTGCGGTTAAAGGCTCGCAAGTGCGAGTTTACTGGCAGAAAAGGGGCCAAGTCGAGGGTTTGATTCATTTCTTCAATTTTGGAATAGGAAGCTCCGGATTTGGCGATTTTTGGAGGGTTTTTCAGAGAGAGCTTTGGGGTAGTGATTCCTAACTTGTTTTTGGTTGTATTTCATTAAAATATAGTGTTTCCTCCATTTAATTTCGGATTTGGATTGAAAAGTTGGGAAAATTGGAGAACAGTTCTTCAACCGAATTTCTGAGTTTTGATTGGGATTTAGACATCAGGTTTGGATGATCTTGGTACGAGTGGACTCGTGAGTGGGTGGGTGTTCATATTTTATGACTTTTACCCGATTTCGAGTCGTGGGCCCGGGGCAAATTTTTTGGGCGATTTTCCAATTTCTTGATTCTGGGAGATCCCCCTGTCTTGCATATTTACTTTGAGACTACGGAATGGTATTTCGGGAGATCTCCCTACATATCTACATTTGGGACTACGAGATGGTATCTCGGGAGACCCCCTGTTATTATCATTGTGTACTGAGCTGTTACCTTTCTATGATTTCATTCTTGTTAATTTTGGTCTTTATTTTACTGTGATATTTTACTCTGCCATGTTTTTATTATATATATAAATATATACCAGTAGGGTCCTGACCTGACGGATTTTAATCCGAAAAATTAGTAAATTCATATGGAATTAATTCCTATGATTTGTATTGAGTATATTGAATTATTTATGACTAGACTTGAGGATTTCGAACACGAATTCGTGAGGCAAATGTTTATTGGAATCTTGAATTTGGTTGCAAAGCGAGGTAAGTGTTGTTGTTAACCTTGACTTGAGGGAGTAGGATTTATTTTTCTATTTGCTACATGATTTAATGTGCGGGTACAACATATATGTGAGGTGACGAGTACATATGCATTGTGGTTGAATCAAAGCATGCTAGAGGAATTTATTTTATTTTGAATAATTGCTTATTTAAATAAGATATTCCTGCTTAAGTTTATTATTGATTATTTGATCATTATTCATAAAATTGTTATTGATTTAATTATTGTTGAATATGATGAGAAAGAGTGTAAAATCATGAAGGGTGATGTCGTGCCATTTTTATTATTTATACTATCATTGTCATGGTGAGAAAGAGTGTAAAAGCACAAAGGGCGTTGCCGTGTCATTTTTGAGTGTAAAAGCACGAAGGGTGATGCCATGCCATTTTCAGAGAGTGTAAAAGCACGAAGGGTGATGCCGTTCAAAAAGAGAGTTAAATCACGAAGGGTGATGCCGTGCCAAAAGAGAGATAAGGTGAGCATTTACTTTATTGTTGCGCACGCGTCGAGACAAGGGGGCTATGTCGAGGATGATTTGTGATTGTCGGGGGGCGTTGTCATTGATAATATTTGTGTGGTGGTGTGACTATCTTGTGTGAGTCATGCATATCAAGGGCATTAGTTGTGTTGTTTCCAATGTGCTATTCAGTGTCTCTGATCTTACTTGTTGACTCGAGCTATGATAGTACACTTGGACAACCATACACCATAATTTGTCACCTATATCAATCCAGAAGTATAATTCTTGATGTTCATTGATCGTATACATGTATTCTTGTATATCTACTTT
>AWOL01S0004769.1:44455-66404 GCA_000715115.1 Nicotiana otophora | reverse complement strand
GGGTATGAGGTTATTATTATTGGTATTGGCACATGAGTTGCCCCTGCAGCGCGTAAGTTGTTTGTACAGTTGTGATTAACAAAGTGGGCACGAGATGCCATGTGATTATGAATCATGATTTGGGACCCGTGATTTGTGATTATGAGGCATGGTACCTCGATGTAATTCTTGTATAATCCTTGTGAAATAACGATTGATTATTTGGTTGTCACTATTTTCCTTAATTGGTTTCACTAGTCCTTTAATTGTGTTCTATTACCTTGCAGCGTTATAACATGTTTACTCCTTGTTGCTTACTATTGCTCCTACTTTCCATTTGATAGCGTTATATACTTCTTCTTTCCCTATTTAGCCTTACATTGATATTCAATCCTCTGTTAGCTTTATATTATTACTTGCACAAGTTATTTTGTCTAGTAGGTGTCTCGACTGTTCCTCATCACTACTCCACCGAGGTTAGTCATAATACTTACTGTGTACCGTTGTGGTGTACTCATGCTACGCTTCTGCACATTTTTATTCAAATGTACATCTACCCGTGTCAGACGCTAGTGACTGGCCATTTATTTTCGAAGACTTCAAGGTACACCTGCCCGATGCTCGCACGCCTAGGAGTCATCACCTTCGTTTAGTGGTATTATTGTTTATCTCTTGTTCGTACCAGTATTGTATTTAGAGATTATTAGTGCACTCTCTGTAGAGCTTATGACTCGTTTCCACAAAATTTTTGGAATTTGTGACAGTTGTACTGTTTAGGTTTTATTATGATAGCTTAATAGTTTATTTTAATATCTATTTTGTACATTCTGTTAACTCTCATTGTATGTTAGACTTACCTAGTCTTAGAGTCCAGGTGCCATCACGACATCCTAGGGTGGGAATTCGGAGTCCTTAGTTGGTATCAGAGCTCTAGGTGCATAGGTGCTACGAGTCATACGAAAGCTTAGTAGAGACTTGCAGATCAGTACGGAGATGTTTGTACTTATCTCCGAGAGGCTACAAAACTATTAGGATACTTCACTTCTTTCAATCCTATCGTGCGAGTTTTTTTATTTCAGAGTTTGAGCCTTTGTCATTATATTCTCACAAAGATGGTGAGGGCACAAGCTGCAGTTAGCGATGATGATGCCCCCAGAGCCGATGTTGCTAGAGGATGAGGCAGAGGTAGAAGTAAAGGCCTAGAAGGAGCACGTGCTATAGGTAGAGAACCTACCAGAGCAGCAGTTGAGGAGCCATTAGTAACTCCGGCTGGGCGCCAGGCTCCAGAGGTGCCTGTTGCTACCCCCGGACTTCAGGAGACTTTAGCGCAATTCCAGAGCATGTTTGATATATTTGCTCAGGCGGGATTGATTATTGTTGCATCAACTACTTTACAGACCGGGGGAGGAGCTCAGATGATAACAACATGATAGGGGTCCAAGAGTTACTTAAGAAAAACAAGAAAAGCATGCGGAAGCTAAAAGAAAATAGAGAAACAAAAAAGACAGATAGATTGAATTCAAGAAATAGTTTCTTGAATTCAAGAAGTCGTTTCTTGAATTCAAGAAGTCTATTCTTGAAGTTGAGTCCTAGCAACAACAATTAGCTAATGAAGCATAAATCGCGATTGATAGAGAATTAAAAACAAGAGGTAGATTCTAAGACCCGACCATTTAGAATAATAAGAACAAATGTAAGCCTAAACTTATCACCTTTCTTGAATACCTAGAAGTGATCTAAGATTAAAAGGGTTTAATCTTACCACCTTAAGTTGATTCTTGAAGGTTGAAGAGTAAATCCATGAGTAGCCACCCACAAGAGTGCAAGAAAAATCTCATAATTTTTATCGATATTGTCTATCATGATCTTCCTAAAACAAAGAATAAACCCCTTTTTATAGATAGGGATTCACTTAATTCTACCCAAACAAATAAAGAAAGAAAATCCTAACTACTTCGGACAAAAAGTCCTAACTACGTTGGACAAAATGTCCAACTACCTTGTGATATGATCTTCAAAGTTCAAAAGTAATCTTAGAAATCTTTGAAAAAGAAATAAAGTCCTAACTACTTTGGACAAAATGTACAACTACCATAGGATATGATCTTGAAAGTCCAAAACCAATCTTAGAATTGGAAATCTTGAAATTCTTGAAGGAAATTAGCAAGCAACTTGGCACTAACTTTCACTCAACTTCTACCACGACTATTATACCCTTATTTGACATCAAGTAAGTCCTTTTTATATTATAAAAACGTGACTTCATGTAGGACTTATTGGGCTTCAAGTTTGAACACATTTTAGGTGCCAAAATGGTCCAAAAGTGGGCTGATTAGGACCTTCTTCAAAGGATGGCTCTTGTGTTTCAATACTATTCTTCTTGGATATAAACTTGGGCCATAAAACAATTGCAATACCTAGCCAATTAATGTCCTTGATATTATATATCATGGTCTTCCTAAAATCAAAGAATAAACCCTTTTGTATAGAGAGGGAGTCACTTAATTCTACCAACAAAATATTAAAGAAAGAAAGTCCTAACTACGTGGGACCAAAAGTCCTAACTACATTGGACAAAATGTCCAGCTACCTTAGGATATGATCTTGCAAGTCCAAAACCAATTTTGAAAATCTTAGAAATCTTTGAAAAAGAAATACAGTCCTAACTACTTTGGCCAAAATGTCCAACTACCATAGGATATGATTTTGAAAGTCCAAAACCAATCTTGGAATTGGAAATCTTGAAAATCTTTAGGTGCCAAAATTGTCCAAACGTTGGCTGATTATGACCTTCTTCAAAGGATGTCTCTTGGGATCCAATACTTCTATTCTTGGACATAACTTTGGGCCATAAAATAATTGTAACACCTAGCCAATCAATATTCTTTATCCTTTAGCTCTTTCTCCCAATTAACAACTTCTTTATTTGCACTTGAAGTCTAATGACCTTGTTTTGCAACTCTTTAGCTTGACATCTTTTTAAAGGCCCTCTTTGAGATTCCTAAGCTTTATCCTTGTCCTTGAATATAGTTGAGCTTCCTAGGATGCTATAATTCCCCTCTTCTTGAAGAAAATTCGACCTCGAATTTGACCTTGCAAGAAAACAAAACACGCACTAGTAAATGGCATCCACTAATCTGAAACAATAGTGGGAATAAAACAAAACAACGACCATGTGTCCATTTAACCCAATTAATCCTAATAGGTGCAAATACTCCCTTATAAAGAATATGGACATCTTCATCCCAATAAAATTTATTCCTACCTAGATTAATACAATAAAAGCCTCTCTTAGATGCACTATGCAATGGAACTTTCAATTCGATCTTGTCGGTAAGGTAGTCCATAGGCATACATGACAAAGCAATTATAAAAGATAGACCACACATCCAATTAATATAAGTATCTATACTACATGTATCATTGAAGACACTTTTATGATATAGCCAACTATCTACAATTACAAATCTCATGGATTCCTCTACCTGAAAGAGTATTTGATCGCAAACGTCACAACAATCCTTCATATCATGTTTACTAGTAGCAAACACATAGACAAGCTCACAATGAACATGACTTAAAGAATGACTCCCCATCCCACAACAAAAATCACATTCTAGCAATTGATTACATGAAAACTCATTAGCCACTTCAATAAGAGAAGAAGAAATGTTTAACTCATTCACAAGTCTCTTCTCATAAAATTCATGCCTCTTTCTACCAAGTTGGAATACATAATCATCTATGTCATACACAATTTCAAAAGTAAGCAAATTACTCTCGTACTTTAACTTAGATATTACAAATAATGACTTGATGTGCATCAAAATATCATCATCCACAAAAATTATAAAGTCACGAACATAAGAAATAAGAGTATAATTCATTACCTCCAAAAATACCTTGGGTGTTCTAGAAAGGCCAAGAATGCAAATAAACCAATTATACATACCGTACTTGGACTTATTTACTAATGGAACATCACCACCTTGTATTTGTTTATGAAATGGCTCCAACTTAGCAATACCTTTAGGCAACTCCATGTCATAAACTTGTATATAAGAATCCAAATAGTCAAAAGGTTCAATAACAAAGAATTTAACCAAGCTTTTATCTTCCACCATTCAACAAGAATAGATATCGCCAAATTCATGTTGGAATCCAATTGGATCTTTTGCCACAGTCTTTCAAAAGGTATTTCAACACGTGGCTGCATAAAATCACAAGAACTAAAACAAGAAAGAGTTAATGGGTTAGGACGTAAAGATACTTGTTTTTGCTTACACTCTCTTTGGCTTTTATCACAAGACTAACGTTTTCCTCACCCTTAGGCTTTTTTCTCTCACTTAAGTGTTTTTCTCTTTCTTCACTCAATCCCTATTGTTTTTCTCTCTCTACCTCATATACATTTTTATCTCATTGCCTTATCGCTTTTCTTTTTTCTCAAGATCACTATTTACTTCACTTGACATCCCACTCTTTTCACTCAAGTCAACCTCTCCTTTTTCCTCCTTTGGAATGTCAACATGCACTCCCTTACTCCTCTCATTCTTTCTCTCTCATATTTTTCCACATTCTCTTTAACAATCTTTTCATCTTCACAAATTTCTGAGGGACTCAAAGGCCCAAGAATGAGTTTCTTCCCATTAACCTTAAAAGAGTATCTGTTTTTTCCATACTATATGAAGAACTTTTATAGACATACCATGGCCTTCCCAACAAGATATGAAAACTATTCCTGGGAATGACATCACACCAAATCACATCCTCATACCTTCCAATAGAGAATAGCAATAACACTATTTTATCCACCTTTACTCCTTTCAACATGTAGGTTTCAATAAGCTCAACACAAGTCAAGTTCAATTTCTCAACCATATAAGTACTAATTAAGTTATAGCCAAATGCTTTGTCAATTATAAGGGCATGAATCACAGACATCACTTTAGCTCTTGCTTGAAAAATAACTTTACCATTGTCTTTCTTCATATCGTTATACTTTAAGTTTGACTTCTCAAGTTGTTGAGTCATAGCTCTCCTCCTTTTACTGTAACTACATGTTTGAGACATCTTGACCTAGATTAGAAGAAATATGTCTCAAATTTGGCTTTTTCTTCTAATGTTCATTTATCTTGTCTTTTTTCACTCAACACATCTCTTGGTCGTTAATCGTTAGATTTATTAATAAACATTACTAGTCACAACCTTAGTGATAAGAATGTGGAGTTAGAAAAAGAAAAGAAACGTGAAGGACCAAACCTATGAAGAATAGGAATTGGTTAGAAGAAGAAAAAATGAAAGAATTTTAAAAACCCAAAACCCACTAGAATAAGGAAAGAAATTACCTTAATCTTCAAAACTAGGATCACCTCTTCTTGTTTCCTTTCTTGACTTGGAAACTAAATAATACTTGAATTCTGAAAAGAAAAATGAGCAATAACACTTCTTTTCTTTTGGGCTGATTTTCGTTTATATTTTATACAAGAACCTTCCACGATTATCAAGATTGAAATCTTGATTAGCCTATGCTATGATACCACTTAAAAACAATAGGATATGGGTCCAAGAGTTACTAAAGAAAAACAAGAAAAACGTGCGGAAGCTAAAACAAAATAATGAAATGGAAACAACGGAAATTAAAAATAGATTGAATTCAAGAAGAGTTTCTGGAATTGAATAAGTTTATTCTTGAAGTTGAATCCTACTAACAACAATTAGCTAACTAAGAACTAATCGCCCTTTGGTAGAGAATTAAAAACAAGAGAGAGATTGTGAAACACGACCCTTTATAATAACAAGAACAATAATAAGCCTAAGCTTATCACCTTTCTTGAATACCTAGAAGTGATATAAGATTTCTAAAAGAGTTTAATCTTACAACCTTAAGTTGATTCTTGATGGTTGAAGAATACATCCAAGAGTAGCCATACACAAGAGTACAAAACAAATCTCACACTTTTTGTTGATATTGTCTATCATGATCTTCCTAAAAACAAAGAATAAACCCCTTTATATAGAGAGGGAGTCAATTAATTCTACCAAAAACATAAAGAAAGAAAATCCTAACTACTTTGGACAAAAAGTCCTAACTACTTTGGACAAAAGGTCCAACTACCTTAGGATATGATGTTGAAAGTCAAAACCAATCATAGAAATCATAGAAATCTTTGAAAAAGAAATAAAGTACTAACTGTTTCGGACAAAATGTCCAACTACCATAGGGTATAATCTTGAAAGTCTAAAACCAATCTTGGAATTGGAAATCTTGAAAAGCATGAAGGAAATTTGCAAGCAACTTGGCACAAACTTTCACTAAATTTCTACCACAACTATTATACCCTTCTTTGATATCACGTAGGTCCTTTTTATGCTATAAAAACTTGACTTCATGTAGGACTTGTTGGGCTACAAGTCTGGACACATTTTAGGTGCCAAAATGGTCCAAAAGTGGGCTGATTAGGACCTTTTTCAAAGGATGTCTCATGGGATCCAATACTCCTCTTCTTGGACATAAACATGGGCCATAAAACAATTGCAACATCTAGTCAATTCATATCATTGATATTGTCTATCATGATCTTCCTAAAAATAAAGAATATACCCCTTAATATAGAGAGAGAGTCACTTAATTCTACCAAAACAATAAAGAAAGAAAATCCTAACTACTTTGGACAAAAAGTCCTAACTACTTTGGACAAAATGTCCAACTACCTTAGGATATGATGTGGAAAGTCCAAAAACAATCATGGAAATCTTAGACATCTTTGAAAAAGAAATAATGTCCTAATTGTTTCGGACAAAATGTCCAACTACCATAGGGTATGATCTTGAAAGTCCAAAACCAATTTTGGAATTGGAAATCTTGAAAATTTTGAAGGAAATTTGCAAGCAACTTGGCACCAACTTTCACTAAATTTCTACCACGACTATTATACCCTTCTTTGACATCAAGTAGGTCCTTTTGATGCTATAAAAATGTGACTTCATGTAGGACTTATTGGGCAACAAGTCTGGACACATTTTAGGTGCCAAAATGGTCCAAAAGTGGGCTGATTAGGACCTTTTTCAAAGGATGTCTCATGTGATCCAATACTCCTCTTCTTGGACATAAACTTGGCCCATAAAACAATTGCAACACCTAGTCAATTCATATCCTTGATATTTTCTATCATGATCTTGCTAAAAACAAAGAATATACCCCTTAATATAGAGAGGGAGTCACTTAATTCTACCAAAAAAATAAAGAAAGAAAATCCTAACTACTTTGGACAAAAAGTCCTAACTACTTTGGACAAAATATCCAACTACCTTAGGATATGATCTTGAAAGTCCAAATCAAATCTTCGAAATCTTAGAAATCTTTTAAAAAGAAGTAAAGTCCTAACTACTTTGAACAAAATGTCCAACTACCATAGGATATGATCTTGAAAGTCCATAACCAATCTCGGACTTTGAAATCTTGAAGGAAATTTGCAAGATACTTGGCACCAACTTCCACTCGTCATCTAGTTGTCCCGACCCAAATCCTCCCTCTGTGAAACGTCGTGACGGCACCTAGTCCTTACGACTAGGTAAGCCTAATATTAGCGGAAATGAACTAATAATAAAATAAAAACATGAAAATTAACAACTAACCTCGATCGAGTAGTGACGAGGTCAGTTCAGGGCCCTACTGGTATATATATATAATATAAACAAGGCAGAGTAAAATATCGCAGTACAATAAAGACCGAAATTGAACAAGAATGAAATCATAGAAAAGTAACAGCTCAGTACACAACGATAACAACAGGGGATCTCCCGAAATACCCTCTCGTAGTCCCAAACGTAAATGTATAGGGATATCTTTCGGAATACCGTTCCGTAGTCTCAAAGTAAATATGCAAGATAGGGGGATCTCCCGGAATACCGTTCCGTAGTCCCAAAATAAGTATACAGGGGGATCTCCCAGAATACAGTTTCGTAGTCCCAAAAGTAAATATGCAAGGGGATCACCCGAAATACCGTTCCGTAGTCCCATAAGTAAATACATAGCTCAAACAGTAGAAATAACAGCTATAATACGAAATCCTACAATTTACACTAAGCACGAGTCAAGGAAGAGGCAGGGAATTCACTAAGCATGATGCACAGAGTTCAGATATGCAATTAAGACACGTAAACATGCTATTCCAAACTGAATAGGATAATTACATATGCTAGTGTAGCTCAAATAAAGTGAAACAGGTTATTACATAGAGAAAAACAGAGTTTTACAACGAATAGTCCGTGTACGCACTAGTCACCTCACGTGCACGACACTCAAATATCAAAACAGTACAAAATCCTAAGGGGAGTTCCCCCACACAAGGTTAGGCAAGCCACTAACCTCGAACCAAGCACAAATCAATCTGTAACGATGCTCTTTCCACAAATATTCTACTCCGAATAGCCCAAATCTAGCCAAAATCAATTACATATCATAAATATAACTTCAAGGAACTAATCTGCTACTGAAATCAAAGCTAAAGCAAGAAATTGGAAGATTGCCCCAAAAGTCTCCCCGGGCCCACGTCTCGGAATCGGGTAAAAGTCACCAAATACGAACACCAATTCACTCACGAGTTCACTCAAACCAAAATTATCCAAATCTGATGTCTAAATCCCAATCAAAACTCACAAATTCGGTAAGGGAACTTTTCCCCCATTTTCCCAACTTTTCATTCCAAATCCGAAATTAAATGAAGATATCAACAGAAGATTAATGAAATATAGCCAAAATCGAATAAGGAATTGTTACCCCAAAGCTCTCTCAGCAAATCCCTTAATGAATCGCCAATTTCCGCCTAAGTCCGCATCTGCGTATGCACTTCTGCATCTAATCGTCCGCTTATGCGGAACCTTGGGTCCTTCTCATCTCCGCATCTGCGACTACCCTTCCGTAGATGCGGCTCCGCTCCTGCGGCTCACTCGTCGCATCTGCGACAACTGACTCCCAGTCCTAAAGGCGCACTTGCGATCCCAGCCTCGCTTCTGCGGAGCCGCACCTGCGGACTCCCCACCACAGGTGCGAAAATACCAGAAACCAGTGTGAGCACCTAATTTTTGACTATATTTAAATTTTTACCACCTTCTACTACGTAAATATTTTTAGAAATGTAATATATATGTTTTTAGGTTTGTTACATTTATTTTTATATAGGGCAAGAATTAAAAATAATTTAAAAGGTCAAATTATTACTATTAGTATTTATTTTTATTTATTATGTTTATTTTTAGATCAAATAAATTAAAAAAACCGAAAAAATGAAATATATTTTTTTTAATTTTCAGATTGGAATAAAATAATAGAAAAATTAAAAGTATGGAATAAAAAATTAAAAGTAAAAGTAGTTGGAAATTGTTTTTTAAAAAAAGTAAAAGAAAGTGAAAAATTAAAAAATAAAAGTAAAAGAATGTGGAAATTTAAAAAATAAAAAGTAAAAGAAAGTTGGAATTAAAAAATAAAAGTAAAGGTAGCTGAATGTTTTAAAGAAAAAAGTAAAAGTAAGAGGAAATAATATATAAAAGAAAAGTAAAATAAGTGGGAAATAAAAAAAGAAAAGTAAAAAAAAGTGGGAATTTAAATATAATAAAAGTAAAAAACTGGGAAACTAAAAAATAAAAGTAAAGGGAAGTGGGAATTATTATATTTTTTAAAAAAGAAGAAAAATGGGAAGTGGGAATTCTTTTTAATCAAAAACTAATAAAATAAAATAAAAATCTGAAAAATTCCGAATATTTTTCTATAAATAGAAGAGAAATGTGAGGAAAAAGAGGGAAGGAAAAAAAATAGAGATGAGGGAATTGAGAGAAATGTTTTTTTTTGTTTCTTCTAAGCTAAGGGAATTTCTATTCGCGTCATTCTTTCTTCCTCTTTCTTTCGAAACTCCAGCCTAAAATGCCAGCAGAAAAGTAACACCTAACACCTCATCTTCTTCTATGAACCACCAGCTGAAACTTACCCAAATACTAAAACAAAAATAGAGCTTCAATCTAGGTTTGAAGTTTCGTCGAGGTTCTTGGTACTGTTTCCGGTTGTGGTTAGTTTGTAAAAAGGTCTAGCAGAGCTTTGTTCCTATTGTATCGAAGAAGATTTAGCTATTGAAAGGTCCATTTCTTGTTCTCCAGTTTTCGGATTACAATTCATATTATGTTTGCTATAAGTTTGAATGTTTTTTTTTCTGTTTTGCTTGAGGAATGATTCACGATTGGTTTACTATTTTACTTGTTGTTTTTCATGGATATTTTAGCGTAGTTGCTTATTGTTTTTAGTTTTAGTTAATTAGCATGCCTTAAATTCCTTGGTTAATTCTTTTGGTGTTAAGACGTGAGTTTTGCTTCACTGGTGTCGCTATTTTGGAATGATTGTTAGTGCTAAGAGTATGGGCTAAAATCTAAATTGGTAAAAGAATTATTTCCTAATTGGGCCATACACTAATATCTTGAAAGATGAGATGGACATTCATATGAAATGATTGGGCTTTAGGAATAACTTTTTACTGATAAGAACGATTGGATTAATTAATGTATTACTATCAGTTGGGACATATTTCTACAGATTATAAGATGAATTGAAAGAGCCTTTTGGTCATCAAGTCCTAAATGATCCATTAGCAATTAAGACATGTCATCCACAAATAAATTCCATAATCTATGGCCTTCACAATAATCTCAAATTCGTTTAGGAAGATAGACTCATAAACAATCGTAGCTTGCTTTAGGCGCGATTAATAAATTATCGTGACTGTGGGTACGGTTCCTGTGGCATAGTCATGATACATAAATCCCAACTCAAGTGTGCGTTTCACGTGACTTGACTTTAATTTAAAATAATAATAATTAAAATACAAATATTGTGAATCACGAGTACGTTTCATGTGGCGTGATTTGCAAAATGTACCATAACAACGAGTGCTCGACATCACGACTTGTTCAAATAAATTTCATAAATACTAAAAGGGCTAAAAATAATTAAAAGCGGTTAGAAAATAAAAAAAATGTAGAATAGGTTGTAGACATGTAATAAATCAAATAATTAACCCAGTTATTAATTGTTAAGTGACCGTGCTAAAACTACGGAACTCGGGAGTGCCTCACACTTTCTCCCGGGTTAACAGAATTCCTTACCCGGTCTTTTGTGTTCGCAGACCATAAATAAGAGTCAATTTCCCCGATTTGGGATTTTAAACTAAATCGGTGACTTGGGACACCATAACAATTATTCCAAGTGGCGACTCTGAATTAAATTAAATAATCCCATTTCAGTTAATGTCACTTTAATTGGAAAAACTCCCATATCCTCTATCCCTCGGGAAAAGGGAGGTGTGAAAACCAGCATATCAGAAATTCTTCTAAGTCCAAGTTTTCACCCGTTAAGCACCCGAAACTCACCCGAGGCCCCCAGTACCTCAACCAAACATACCAACCAATCCTAAAACACCATACGAACTTAGTCGAATCCTCAAACCACCTCAAATGCCATCTAAAACATTGATTACACCCGGATTCAAGCCTAAAGAACTTTGAAATTTCATAATTCGACAACCGATGCCGAACCCGACCCAATCACGTCCGATTGCCCCCAAATTTTAAACACAAGTCATATTAAACATTATGGACCTACTCCAACTTCCAGAATCAGAATCCGACTCCGATATCAAAATTTCCACTACCAGTCCAATCATCAAAAAAAGTTTGACTTTCGCCATTTCAAGCCTAAATAAGCTACGGACCTCCAAAACACTATCTAGACACGCCCCTAAGTCCAAAATCACCTAATGGAGCTAATGGAACCTACAGAACTCCATTATGGAGTCCTCTTCACACAGTTCCGATTACGGTCCAAATATTAAGGCTTAAACCTCCATTTAGGGACTGAGTGTCCCAAAACACACCACAACCCAAAAAGAAACCTCCGGGCAAGTCACAATAGCAGAAAATAGATATGGAAGAAGAAGTTAATAGGGGTTCGGGGCTATAACTCTCAAAATCACCGGCCGGGTCGTTACATCCTTCCCCTCTTAAAACAATTGTTCGTCCTCGAACGAGCAAAAAGACATACCTGAAGTGGTGAACAGATAAGGGTAACGGCTGCGCATAACATGCTCGGTCTCCCCAAGTCGCCTCCTCGACCGGCTGACCCCTCCTCGGAACCTTCACGGAAGCAATATTCTTTGACCTCAGCTTTCGAACCTGCTTTTCCAAAATAGCCACTAGCTCCTCAACATAAGATCGATTCTTGTCCAACTATTCTTCGCTGAAATCCAACACATGAGCCAGATCGTCATGATACTTCCATAGCATAGAAACATGAAATACTGGACGGACCCCTGCAAGGCTGGGAGGCAACACAAGCTCATAAGCAACCTCCCCAATACGTCGCAACACATAAAATGGGCTGATAAACCTTGGGCTCAACTTGCCTTTCTTCCCGAACCTCATAATGCCCTTCATAGGCGAAACCCATAGTAAGACCCTCTCTCCAACCATGAATGCAACACACGAACCTTCCGATCCGCATAACTCTTCTGTCTGAATGGGCTGTGCGAATTCGATCTTGAAGCACCTTCACCTTATCGAGGGCGTCCTGAACCAAGTCTATACCCAATAATCTAGCCTCGCCCGGCTCGAACCAACCCATTGGAGACCGACACCGCCCACCATACAGAGCCTCACATGGTGCCATCTGAATGCTCAACCGATAACTATTGTTGTAGGCAAACTCCGTAAGTGGCAAGAACTAATCCCAATCACCCCCAATATCTATAACATAAGGGCGGATCATATCCTCCAGTATCTAAATAGTGCGCTCCGACTGTCCGTCTGTCTGAGGGTGAAATGATGTGCTCAACTCAACCCGAGTACCCAGCTCCTACTGTACAGCCCTCCTGAACCGTGATGTTAACTGCGTACCCCATTCAGAGATGATAGATACCGGTATGCCATGAAGCCTGACAATCTCAAAGACGTAAATTCGAGCAAGTTGCTTGGAAGAATACGTAGTCATCACTGGAATGAAATGAGCTGACTTGGTCAACCTATCCATAATCACCCAAACTGCATCAAACCTCCGCTGAGTCCGTGGGAGTCCAACATCGAAATCCATAGTGATCCGCTCCCATTTTCACTCGGGAATCTCTAACTTCTGAAGTAACCCACCTGGCCGCCGACGCTCACACTTCACCTGCTGGTAATTTAGCCACCGTGTCGCATACTCCACTATGTTCTTCTTCATCTTCCTCCACCAGTTATGCTGCCTCAAGTCCTGATACATCTTCGCGGCACCCGGATGAATAGAGTACCACGAGCTATGATCCTCCTGAAGAATCAACTCACGCAAACCATCTACAATAGGAACACATAGCCTGCCCTGCATCCTCAATATGCCATCATCCCCAATAGTGACCTCCTTAGCATCACCGTGATGAATCGTGTCCTTAAGGACAAGAAGGTGGGGGTCATCATACTGACGCTCCCCTGATGCGATCATAAATAGAAGATCGATAGACCATACAAGCCAACACTCGACTCGGCTCAAAAATATCCAATCTCACAAACTGGCTGGCTAAGGCCTGAACATCCAATGCTAAAGGTCTATCTGCTGCTGGAAGATACGCTAAACTCCCCAAACTCTCCGTCTGAAGACTCAAAGCATCGGCCACCACATTGGCCTTCCCTAGGTTGTACAAAATGGTGATATCATAGTCCTTAAGTAATTCCAACCATCTCTGCTGACACAAGTTAAGATCCTTTTTCTTAAACAGATGCTGCAAACTCCAATGATCGGTGTAAATCTCACAAGGAACACCTTAAAGATAATGCCGCCAAATCTTCAGGGCATGAACAATGGCTGCTAACTCAAGGTCATGGACAATATAGTTCTTCTCATGCACCTTCAGCTGCCTGGATGCGTAGGCAATCGCCCTACCGTCCTGCATCAACATCGTGCCAAGACCAATCTGCGACGCATCACAATATACAGTATAAGACCCCGAACCTGTAGACAATACCAGTACTGGGCTGAAGTCAAAGCCGTCTTGAGCTTCTGAAAGCTCTCCTCACATTCTTCTGTTCACCTGAATGGAGCACCCTTCTGGGTCAGCCTGGTCATGGGTGCTACAATGGATAAGAATCCCTCTACAAAATGATGGTAGTAACCCGCCAAACCAAAAAACCTCCAGATCTTCGTAGCCGATGACGGTCTGGGCCAACTTTGCACTGCTTCCACCTTCTTTGGATCCACCTTTATCCCATCACTAGATACTACATGGACAAAGAATGCCACTGAGTCTAGCCAAAACTCACACTTAGAAAATTTTGCATACAACTCCTTTTCTCTCAAAGTATGAAGCACAGTCCAAAGGTGTTCCTCATGATCCTCCCGAGTCCGGGAGTACACCAGAATGTCGTCAATAAACGCAATGAAGAATGAGCCAAGATATGGTTGGAACACACTCCACATCAAGTGCATGAATACTACTGGGGCATTGGTCAGCCCAAAAGACATCACAAGGAACTCGTAGTGACCTTACCGAGTCCTGAAGGCAGTCTTCGGGATATCTGGCTCCCGCATCTTTAACTGATGATAGCTTGAACGTAAGTCAATCTTGGAAAACACTCTAGCACCCTGTAACTGATCAAATAAGTCATCAATATGAGGTAATGGATACATGTTCTTCACTGTGACTTTTTTCAACTGGCGGTAATCAATACATATATGCATACAACCATCCTTCTTCTTCACAAACAATACAGGAGCACCCCAAGGTGACACACTGGGCCGAATAAAGCCCTTATCAAGCAACTCTTTTAACTGCTCCTTCAACTCAGAAGGAGTCATACGATATGGAGGAATAGGGATGGGCTGAGTGTCCAACATCAAATCAATGCCAAAATCAATATCTCTGTCAGGCGGCATGACCGAAAGATTTGCTGGAAACACATCTGGAAAGTCCCTCACTACTAGGACTGACTCAACTATAGGTGTATCAATACTGATCTCTCACAAAAGCTAGATACGCGTCACACCCCTTCTCAGCCATTTGTTTAGCTTTAAGAAATGAAATAACTCTACTAGGCGTATACTCTAAGGTAACTCTCCACTCTAATCGCGGTAAGCCTGGCATAGCCAGTGTCACGATTTAGCGTGACAATCAAGAATAGCATAATGGGGTGACAACCAGTCCATGCCCAATATAACATCAAAGTCTACCATACTGAGCAATAATAAATCGGCTCTGGTTTCAAAACCACTAAGAGAAATCAAATAGACCGATACATGCGGTCCACAATAAGAGAATCTCCCACAAGAGTAGACACATAAATAGGGAAACTCAAAGAATCGCGAGATACACACAAATGTGTGGCAGAATAAGAGGACACATATGAGTACGTACAACCTGGCTCAAATAATACCGACGCATCTCTATGACAGACTGGAACAATACCTGTAATGACAGAGTTGGAAGCAATTGCCTCTGTACCAGCCAGAAGATCATAATACATTGCCTGGCCTCCCCCTCTAGGGCTACCTCGACCTCTTCAGCCTCCACATCGAGTTGGCTGAGCAGGAGGGGCGGTAGCTGGTGCTGGAATCATGGCCTGAGGACCAGGTGGAGCACGTGGAGGCTAAGAAGTCTGTGGAGGTGCAACCCTCCAAAGTCTGGGGCAATCCATCACCATATGGCGGGTGTCGCCATACTCAAAACAACCCCTCGGAGGGCGTGGCTGCTGTGACTAACTCGGGCCAGGTCTGCTGGACTATCAACTAAAAGCATCCCGAGCAGGAGGCACACTAGATACTGGCAGTGCATAATTATGCTCATGCAGTCGAGAAGGGACTGGAACACCACTGGCGACGCACATAACCCTACCATGGCGAGCTGCTATGGCATGAGCTCTAGAATAAGAACTGTTTCTCGAGACCTCTTGGCCTCTCTCTCCTCTCGGTCCTGGGCAAATATGCCCTCCAATCTGCTGGCAATACTCACAACCTGCTGATAAGAAATATCCATCTCCAACTCCCTAACCATACTGATCCGGATATAGGGGTGAGTCCCTCAATAAACCGTCGAACCCTCTCCCGAACTGTGGCAATCAAGGCCAGTGCATGTCGGGCCAAATCACTGAAGCGGACTGCATACTCTAACACAGTCATAGAACCCTGGCGCAAATGCTCAAACTCCACTCGCCATGAGTCCTTGAGGCTCTAAGGGACATACTCTCTAAAAACCATGTCCGAGAACTGAGTCCATGTAAGTGAAGCTACCTCATCCAGACAACTCAACTCATAATCACGTCACCACTGATAGGCTTCTGCTCTAAGCTGAAAGGTGATAAAAGAAACCCCACTCATCTCCGCTCCGCCCATAGTACGGAGAATGCGATGACACACCTCCAGCAAACCCTGAGCGTCATCTATAGCCAATCCGCTGAAGGTAGGTGGGTGGTACTTCTTGTACCTTTCAAGTTTGAGCTACTCAGAGCGGCTCTCCCAGTCTCATGCTAAACCAGAGCTACCAGCGGCATAGGAATGAACTCTGGGTCCTGATCAACCTGGACCCTCTGCTCAGGAGTGCGGGCTACGGGAGTCTGTGCCCCTCCCCCGGTCTGAGATGTGGCAGGAGCTAATGGAATCAATCCATCCTGAGCTAAGGTGCTGAACATGCTCATGAACTGGGCTAGAGTCTCGTGGAGAGCAGGTGCAGTAACAGGGACCTCCGGTGCCTGCCCTCTAGGTGGATCTGCTGGTGGTTCTTGTCGCAGCTCGCACGGGTGCTCTGACTGCACTGCGTGCTCGTCCTCTACACCGGACCCGGCCTCTGACGGCTCTAGTAGAGGGCGCAGGTGCCTGGTCATCAGATCCTCCGGTACGGGTCCTCACCATCTATGAGAAAGAATAGAATAGAGAATTTTAGATTTTGATTCCAATAACTCGCACGACAATGAATCAAAAGAAGTATGATTGTTCGTAACAATTCCATAGCCTCTCGAAGATCAGTATAGACATTTCTGTACCGATCCGCGATACGCTAATAAATCGGCTTATGACTCACGACACCTATGAACCTAGAGGTCTGATACCAACTTGTCACGACCCAAATCCTCCCTCCGTGAAACGTCGTGACGGCACCTAGTCTCTACGACTAGGTAAGACTAACATTTGCGGAAATTAAATAATAATTAAAAAACATAAAAATTAACAACTAATAGTAATAGATATTTTTAATAAGCAATTGAGATGCCGCTTGGCATATACAATAATAAACTTTCGAAATATACATAACACTCCCAAGAATCGGAATACCACAAGTCACAAGCTTCTACGAAATTCTAGCTATTCTTTACATTAGTGTCTATAGAAATAACAGAAGAATCAACATAGGGGATAGAGGGGGACTCCGAGGATCTGCGGTCGTGGGCAGATGTACCTTGAAATCTCTTAAATCAGCAACGACCGCAACTAAGGATGAGGCTAGTAAAACAAACCTGGATCTGCACATGAAAAACATATGCAGGAAAGGGCATGAGTACTCCACAATGGTACCCAGTAAGTGCCAAACCTAACCTCGGTTGAGTAGTGATAAGGTCAGGTCAGGGCCCTACTGGTATTTATATAATAAAAACAAGGCAGAGTAAAATATCGCAATACAATAAAGACCAAAATTTAACAAGAATGAAATCATAGAAAGGTAACAGCTCAGTACACAGTGATAACAACAGGGGACCTCCCGAGATATCATCTCGTNAGTGCCAAGCCTAACCTCGGTCGAGTAGTGACAAGGTCAGGTCAGGGCCCTACTGGTATTTATATAATAAAAACAAGGCAGAGTAAAATATCGCAATACAATAAAGACCAAAATTTAACAAGAATGAAATCATAGAAAGGTAACAGCTCAGTACACAGTGATAACAACAGGGGACCTCCCGAGATATCATCTCGTAGTCCCAAACGTAAATGTACAGGGAGATCTCTTGGAATACTGTTCCGTAGTCTCAAAGTGAATATGCAAGATAGGGGGATCTCTATGAATACCGTTCCGTAGTCCTGAAGAAAATATGCTAGGGGATCTTCCGGAATACCGTTCCGCAGTATCAAAAGTAAATATGCATGGGGGATCTACCAGAATACCATTACGTAGTCCTAAAAGTAAATACACAGCTCAAACAGTAGAAATAACAGCTAAAACACGAAATCCTACAATTTAGACTAAGTACGAGTCAAGGAAGAGGCAGGGAATTCACTAAGTGTGCTGCACAGAGTTCATATAAACAATTAAGACACGTAAACATGTTATTCCAAACTGAACAGGATAATTACATATGCTAGTGTGGCTCAAATAAAGTGAAACAGGTTATTACTTAGAGAAAATCGGAGTTTTACAAAAAATAGCCCGTGTACGCACTCGTCACCTCACGTACATGGCGCTCACATATCAAAACAGTACCAAATCCTAAGGAGAGTTCCCCCACACAAGGCCAGGCAAGCCATTTACCTCGAACCAAGCTAAAATCAATCCCTAACGATACTCTTTCCATGAATATCCGACTCTGAATGGCCCAAATCTAGCCAAAATCAATTACATATCATAAATATAACTACAAGGAACTAATCTTGCTACTGAAATCAAAGCTAAAGCAAGAAATTGGAAAATTGCCCCAAAAGTCTCCCCGGGCCCACGTCTCGAAATCAGGTAAAAGTCACCAAATACGAACACCCATTCACTCACGAGTTCACTCGTACAAAAATTATCCAAATCCGATGTCTAAATCCCAATTAAAACTCAGACATTCAGTTAGGGAACCTTTCCCCCATTTTCCCAACTTTTCAATCCAAATCGAAAATTAAAAGAAGAAATCAACAGTAGATTAATGAAATATAACCAAAATAGAATAAGGAATCGTTACCCCAAAGCTCTCTCTGCAAATCCCTCAAAGAATCGCCAATTTCCGAGCTCCCATGACCACAAATGGAGAAATGAATCAAACCCCCAAAATTCTCTCTTTTCTGCCCAGCGAACTCGCACCTACGACCTCATCATCACACGTGCGGTGCCGCTTCCACGGTTAGGACTCCGCACCTGTGAGTTTTCATTAAAACTCCTGTGTTCGCACCTGTACGCCTAAGTCCCCATCTACGGATGCGCTTTTGCGTTTACTTGTCCGCATCTGCGGAACCTTGGGTCCTTCTCATCTCCGCATCTGCGACCACCCTTCCGCAGATGCGGCTCCGCTCCTACGACTCACTCGTCATATCTGCGACCACTGACTCCTAGGCCTAAAGGCGCACCTGTGATCCCATCCTCGCTTCTGCAGGGCCACACCTGCGGACTCCTCACCGCAGGTGCGAAAACACACGAAAACAACATATCAAAAACTCTTCTAAGTCCATGTTTTCACCCGTTAAGCACCTGAAACTCACCCGAGGCCCCCGGGGTCCTCAGCCACACTTACCAACCAATCCTAAAACACCATACGAACTTAGTCGAATCTTTAAACCTCCTCAAATACCATCAAAAACACTGATTACACCCAGATTCAAGCCTAAAGAACTTTGAAATTTTCAAATTCGACAATCGATGTCGAACCCAACCAAACCACGTTCGATTGACCGCAAATTTTGCACACAAGTCATATTCAACATTACATACCTACTCCAAATTCTGGAATCAGAATCTGACCCTAATATCAAAATTTCCACTACCAGTCCAAATCTCCAAAAAAATTTGACTTTCGCCATTTCAAGCCTAAATAAGCTACGGACCTCCAAAACACTGTCCTAATACGCCTCTAAGTCTAAAATCACCTAACAAAGCTAACAGAACTGATAAAACTCCATTCTGGAGTCGTCTTCACACAGTTTCGACTATGGTCCAAATCTTAAGGCTTAAACCTCCGTTGAGGGACTAAGTGTCCCAAAACGCTACAAAACCCAAAACGAAACCTCCCGACATGTCACAATAGTAGAAAATAGATATGGAAGAAGCAGTTAATAGGGAATCGGGGCTATAACTCTCAAAACGACTGGCCGGGTCATTATACTATCATGACTATTGTACCCTTCTATGACATCATGTAAGTCATTTTTATTTTATAAAAACGTGACTTCATGTAGGACTTATTGGACTGCAAGTTTGGACACATTTTAGGTTCCAAAATGGTCCAAAAGTTGGCTGATTATGACCTTCTTCAAAGAATGTCTCTTGGGATCCAATACTCCTATTCTCGAACATAACTTTGGGCCATAAAACAATTGTAACACCTAGGCAATCCATATCCTCTATACTTGAGCTCTTTCTCCCAATTAACAACTTCTTTATTTGCACTGAAGTCTAATGACTTTGTATTGCATCTCTTTAGCTTGACATCTTTTTAAGGGCCATTTTTTAGATTCCTAAACTTTATCCTTGTCTTTGAATAGAGTTGAGCTTCCTGGGATGCTATAATTCCCCTCTTCGTGAAGAAAATTCGTCCTCAAATTTCAACCTTGCAAGGAAAAAATAACACGCACTAGTAAATGGCATCCACTAATCTGAAACAATAGTGGAAATAAAACAAGACAGTGACAATGTGTCCATTTAACCCAATTAATCCTAATATCTGTAAATACTCCCTTATAAAGCGTATGGACATCTTCATCCCAATACAATTTATGCCTACCTAGATTAATACAATAAAAATCTCTCTTAGAGGCACTATGCAATGGAACTTGCAATTCGATCTTGTCGGTAAGGTAGTCCATAGGCATACATGACAAAGAAATTATAAAATATGAACCACACATCCATTTAATATAAGTATCTATACTATATGTATCATTGAAGACACCTTTATGATATAGCCAACTACCTACAATTACAAATCTCATGGATTCCTCTACCTGAAAGAGTATTTGATCGCAAACGTTACAACAATCATTCATATCCTTTTAACTAGTAGCAAACACTTAGAAAAGCTCACAATCAACATGTATAAAATAATGACTCCCCATCCCACAACAAAAATCACGTTATAGCAATTGATTACATGAAGACTCATTAGCCACTTCAATAAGAGAAGAAGAAATGTTTAACTCATTCACAAGTCTCTTCTCATAAAATTCATGCCTCTTTCTACCAAGTTGGAATACATAATCATCTATGTCATACACAATTTCAAAAGGAAGCAAATTACTCTTGTACTTTAACTCAGATATTACAAATAATGACTTGATGTGCATCAAAATATCATCATCCACAAAAATTATAAAGTCACCAACATAAGAAATAAGAGTATAATTCATTACCTCCAAAAATACATTGGGTGTTATAGAAAGGCCAAAAATGCAAATAAACCAATTATACGTACCGTACCTGGACTTAATTACCAATGGAACATCACCACCTTGTAGTTTTTTATGAAATGGATCCAACATAGAAAAGCGTTTAGGTAACTCCATGTCATAAACCTATATATAAGAATCAAAATAGTCAAAAGATTCAATAACAAAGAATTTAACTAAGCTTTCATCTTCCACCATCCAACAAGAATAGATCCCGGCAAATTCATGTTTGAATCCAATTGGATCTTTTTCCATAGTCTTTTGCACCTCACCACCCCTTTCAAAAGGTATTTCAACACGTGGCTGTATAAAATCACAAGCAACTAAGACAAGAAAGACTTAATGGGTTAGGAAGTAAAGAAACTGTTTTCTTGCTTACACTCTCGTTGGCTTTTATCACAAAACTAACTTTTTCCTCACCCTTAGCCTCTTTTCTCTCACTAAAGATTTTTTCTCTTTCTTCACTCAATCCCTCTTGTTTTTCTCTCTCTACCTCATATACTTTTTAATCTCATTGCCTTATCTTTTTTCTTTTTTCTCAAGATCACTCTTTAGCTCGCTTGACATCCCACTCTTTTCACTCAAGTCAACCTCTCCTTTTTCCTCTCTTGGAATGTCAACATGCACTCC
>AWOL01S0004769.1:18847-42879 GCA_000715115.1 Nicotiana otophora | reverse complement strand
TTTACTCCTTTCAACATGTAGGGTTCAATAAGCTCAACACAAGGCAAGTTCAATTTCTCAACCATATAAGTGCTAATTAAGTTATAGCCAAATGCTTTGTCAATTCTAAGGGCATGAATCGCATACATCACTTTAGCTCTTGTTTAAAAAATAACTTTACCATTGTCTTCCTTCCATTCGGTATACTGTAAGTTTGACTTTTCAAGTTGTTGAGTCATAGCTCTCCTCCTTCCACTGTAACTACCTGTTTGAGACATCTTGACATAGATTAGAAGAAATATGTCTCAAATTTGGCTTTTCCTTCTAATGTTCACTTATCTTACCTTTTTCCACTCAAAGCAACTCTTGGTCGTTAATCTTTAGATTTATTAATAAACCTTACTAGTCACAACCTTAGTGATAAGAATGTGGAGTTAGAAAAAGAAATGAAAAGTGAAGGACAAAACCTAGGAAGAATAGGAATTGATTAGTAGAAGAAAAAATGAAAGAATTTAAGAAACCCAAAACCCACTAGAATAAGGAAAGAAGTTACCTTAATCTTCAAGAACTAGGATCCCCTCTTCTTGTTTCCTTTCTTGACTTGGAAACCAAATAATACTTGAATTCTGAAAATAAAAATGAGCAATAACACTTCTTTTTTGTTTGGGCTGATTTTCGTTTATTTTTTATACAAGAACCTTCCAAGATTATCAAGATTGAAATATTGATTAGCCAATGCTCTGATACCACTTAAAAACAACACGATAGGGGTCCAAGAGTTACTAAAGAAAAATAAGAAAAGCGTGCGGAAGCTAAAAGAAAATAAACAAACGAAAAAAATGGAAATTAAAAATAGATTGAATTCAAGAAGAGTTTCTTGAATTGAAGAAGTTTACTCTTGAAGTTAAATCCTAGCAACGACAATTAGCTAATGAAGAACTAATCACCTCTGGTAGAGAATTTAAAACAACAGAGAGATTGCGAAGCACGACCCTTTATAATAACAAGAACAACAATAAGCCTAAACTTATCGCCTTTCTTGAATGCCTAGAAGTGAGCTAAGATTTCGAAAAGGGTTTAATCTTACCACCTTAAGTTGATTCTTGATGGTTGAAGAATAAATCTAAGAGTAGCCACACACAAGGGTACAATAAATATCTCACAATTTTTGTTGATATTGTCTATCATGATCTTGATAAAAATAAAGAATAAACCCCTTTATATAGAGAGGGAGTCACTTAATTCTACCAAACAAATAAAGAAAGAAAATCCTAACTACTTTGGACAAAATGTCCAACTACCTTAGGATATGATGTTGAATGTCCAAAACCAATCTTGGAAATCTTAGAAATCTTCGAAAAAGAAAAAAAATCTTAACTACTTTGGAAAAAATGTCCAACTACCATCGGATATGATTTTGAAAGTCCAAAACCAATCTTGGACTAGGAATGCTTGAAGGAAATTTGCAAGCAACTTCGCACCAACATGCACTCAACTTCTAGCATGACTATTGTACCCTTACTTGACATAAATTAAGTCTTTCTATGTTATAAAAACGTGACTTCGTGTAGGACTTATTGGGATGCAAGTTTGGATACATTTATGTGCCAAAATGGTCCAAAAATGGGCTGATTAGGACCTTCTTCAAAGGATGTCTCTTGGGATCCAATATTCCTCTTCTTGGACATAAATTTGGGCCATAAAACCATTGTAACACCTAGCCAATTCATATCCTTTATCCTTGAGCTTTTTCTCCCAATTTACAACTTCTTTATTTGCACTTGGAGTCTAACGACATTGTTTTGCAACTCTTTAGCTTGACATCTTGTTAAAGGCCCTCTTTGAGATTCCTAAGCTTTATCATTTTCCTTGAATATAGTTGAGCTTTCTAGGATTCTATCATCATACCCCCGTCGTCCGCACTTCAGAGTAGCGAGTTCGTGTTTATCAGCTTCCGAGAGTTATGCTAGCACAACTTGTTAATTAGGTTTAGCATGATCTCATGCTAGAGGCATCTGAGGAAGAGCAACTAAGACTTGAGAAGTTCAAGAAGTATCACCCTCTTACTTACGATGGTGCACTTACTGAGGATGCACATGGTTTTCTAGACAAGTGCCATCGTATTCTGCACACCATGGGTGTTGTAGAGATAAGCGGAGTCGCCTTTACTACATTTCAACTGCTAGAAGTAGCATATAGGTGGTGGTAGGCTTGCGAGGAGGGTAGTCCAGCTGATGCAGCCCCACTCACTTGGGCTCAATTTCTAGAGATATATTTAGAGAGTTTGTTCCCCGGACCCTTTGGGGTGCATGGCGCACATTATTTTAGCAGATGCGTTAGGGGACTATGTCAGTGTCAGAGTATTCCTTCAGATTCAGTGAATTGTCCCAACATGCACCTGCTTTGGTTGCTACAGCAAAAGATCGATTTTATAGATTCGATGAAGGACTCAGTTATGGTATTAGATTTAACATGACTCGGGAGTTGGAGACAGATACTCTATTTCAGAAGTTTATGGAGATCTCTCGAAGGTTTGAGGGTATGCGGGGCCGAGAGAGGGAGGATGTCATGACCCAAACCGATGGGCCGTGACGGGCACCCGGTATCTTACTCAATCGAGTACTAGCGTAATGTATCTTTTTGTATCATACTATCATAGAAAACTGAGCCAGATAGGCTACCGTGAGATAAGTAGAATACAACATGTAATACTAACTTATACATAAGGCATACAGACCTATAAGACCAAAATAACCACTCATACACTGAACATAGGATGACAAGGCCATAAATCTTTTACGTACATGACATATGTCTACAAGCCTCTAAGAATACATAATTGTCATAAAGATCAGGACAGAGCCCCACCATACCAAACAGTCCACGTCTAAATCATACTAACCAAACAAGAAACTTTGTAGCAAATGGAGCACACCAACATCTTTCGCTTAACTGATAGCCTACTTGGAGGGCTCTCGACCTTTCTATCAGGACCTGCAGGCATGAAATGCAATGTCCCCAGGCAAAAGGGACGTCAATAAAAATAATATACCAAGTATGTAAGGAATGAAAATCAGTAAACAATAGACATGAGAAAACATGGAGTAAAAGATTCGACATGTATGTCTGAATAATTCTGTGAATCATTAATATTTATAATGTCTTGCATATGCATATAGATTGTCATACCATGCATAGGTATATGCGTACATAAGATCATCAAGCCGCTGAGGGCATCCCATCATATCATTTCGGCCACTGTGGGCAAATCATCAATGTATACTGGCTGATCATGTGGTGGTACGTATATAACGTCGTAACCTTTTCCTATATCCCATATACATATAATATACGCGTATATAATGCCATCTGGTCATGGGTTAATGTACATCTATAAATGAATGAAATGCATAAGAAATACGTTAATAAGATTTCTCGGAATGTCGTAAGATTAATATGCCATTCAGATAAACTTTATCAAATATGTATTTTTCTGAGACCCATGAACAGAAGATATAATAATAATTCACATCGGGAATCAAAAACATAGGCACCCCTAGCACTTCTATGAATAGAGTCATTTGTGAAAGTTGCGCATTTGCATCGTATGGATCATGCCAAAAGGAAAGAAGGGATAGCCTTAATATACATGAGCCGATTATCTTAACAATCCCTCTAATACACGTCTTTTGCGAAAAACACGTAACTGTGGGTCGGAGTAGGGAAAAATCCATATGATATTCTTGAGAAAGATTGTACCGGGCTCCCATGGAATTTGCAATTCACGCTGCTATAATATTGTGAAGTTTCAAACAAATTATTTGAGTCTCATTCGTTACTTAGAAAGCTTAGCAAAACATAACATCCCACTTAATGATTTAGGAAGATCTCTTATAACTTGTGGGTTGTGGGCCCCAATTGATAAGGATGACGTTTGCCCAAACATCCCCTAAAATGCCACCTAATATCCAAACCAAAGAGTCACTTATCACCTAATTGAATTTCTTCCACGTTGGGGGCCCTTTAGGCTTATCCAAAAATTTTCCAATTGATTTGTTAACTCATTAACATCCCACTAATCAACAATTAATCAATTATCCACATAATTAAGAATTATCTCAAATTACTTAAAATACTAATCACGTTTAACACACTTTATACACCTTACTATCATGGTCATGTCGTACCTTGTATGGCACTAGTCCATAAATACGGGGTATTATAGCTTGGACTGTACTTTATCTCAAAATGTCCAACTTTGACGAAATTCATTTTCTTCCACTCGTTTACCCTCTGACCTTCACGACTTTACTTATCACTCGTTATAAATAGCATAATACTTATAACCTCAAAATAATCTTGTCTTTGAACTGATGTCAATTATCTTACGACAAATCCAACGTACAATACTACGTGGTGTAACGTCAACGTAATACTGTTAGATGTAACATCATTCCCCCCTTCGGAACATTCGTCCTCGAATGTTGACTGATACGCTTATCGGTCTCATAACCGGATAGCTCTTACGAATGGTTTTAATATTGTCCTTTCCATTTAAGCAATTGTTCGATGAATAAATCCAAAGGCCAGGGCATTGTATGGCCCCGTAAAATTTTTGCAAAAAAAAATAATGTTTCATGGTGAAAACTGTCAACAAGTGAAGGCTGAATACCAACGGCCCGTTGGGTTGGCACAGAACATAGAAATTCCAATGTGGAAGTGGGAAATGATTAATATAGACTTTATGGTAGTGTTACCTCGTACTCCTCGTATGTTTGACTCGATTTGGGTGATTGTGGATCGACTCAAGAAATCAGCACACTTCTTGCCGGTTAAGGCTGTTGATACAATGGAACAATATGATCAGTTGTATATTAAAGAAATAGTCAGGTTGCATGGAACCCCAGTTTCCATCATTTTTGATCGGGGAGCATAATTCACTGCTAATATTTGGAAAAACATTTAGCAGCATTTGGGTACTCATGTGAATCTTAGTATAATCTTTCACTCACAGACTGACGGGCAGGCAGTGTGGACTATTCAAACGCTTGAGGATATGTTGTACGCTTATGTTCTAGGCTTCAAAGGTAGTTGGGATGATCATTTACCACTCATAGAATTTGCATACAACAATAGCTATCATGCTAGCATTCAAATAGCATCGTTCGAGGCTTTATATGGTAGGAGATGAAGATCTCCCATTGTGTGGTTTGAAATTTGGGAAGCAGAGTTGATAGGGCCAGACCTCGTGCATCAGGCTATGGAAAAAGTTAAAATCATTAAGGAGCGGTTGAAGACTGCTCAAAGTCATCAGAAATTCTATTCGGATGTTCGTCGTAGGGATTTGGAGTTCAAAGATGATGATTGGGTATTCTTGAAAGTTTCCCCCGTGAAAGGGGTAATGCGATTTGGTAAGAAAGGGAAATTCAGTCCGAGGTATGTCGGACCGTACAAAATCATTCATAGGTTCGGTGAGGTGGCGTACAAGGTTGAGCTACCACCTGAGATGTCATTAGTACACCCGTTGTTTCATATGTCTATGTTGAAGAAAGTAGTTGGAGATCCGACCCTCATTGTTCCGGTTGAGACTATTGAGGTTAATGAGGAATTGAATTATGAAGAGGTTCCAGTTTCTATTATTGTTTGGCAAGTCCAAAAGTTGAGAAATAAGGAAATTGCATCCGTGCAAGTGCTATGGCGAAACCAACAGGTTGAAGAGGCTACTTGGGAGACCGAGGAAGAAATGGAGAAAAAGTATCCTTATTTGTTTGAATAACCATGTATTTAAGGGTTATGCCTTATCAAAATGCTAGAAAGATACTTTCTATGAATTATGTATGATTTGTAGATTTGATGTTAAGGGTGTTCCGTTCTGGTAATATAACTGCTTGTAAGGCCAAAGTTGGTATTGTTTTGTATTATATTACGTTGTTGGATTATATATATGCAGTTAGGATGTGTTTTTGGGGCTCTCCGATAGGTAGATAGGCCCAGTTACAGGGGAAACTCTGGCGAAATTGTTTGAAATTTAGGGAGTTAGTCAAATTTGGGGCTTCTGGTGTGTGGTATGAAAACTGAGTTGCAAAAGATGCGCATAAGAGATGTTTACCCTCATTCGAGGAAGAATGATCCTAAGTGGTGGAGAATGTAAGGCCCCGTAAAATTTTTGCAAAAGAAAATAATGTTTCGTGGTGCCGATTTGGTTTTACGTGTTAAGTATTATAGAAATTCTTTGGCTCGGACGTTTTGGGTAGAACAATGCATCGGAAAGTAAAGGAAAATTTTTGGAAGAAAAATGCGTTTCTGCGGTCCATTATGCGACCGCAGAATCACTCTGCGGGCCGCATAATGGCCACAGAAGTGAGGCAGGAGAGGGCCAGTTTGGATGCAGTTTTGCAGTTCATTATGCGACCGCTTAACTATTCTGCAGTTCATTATGCGACCGCAAAATAGGTCTGGGGGCCGCATAGTGACCACAGACACATACAGATATTTACCCGTGTTTGACACCGATTATGCGACCGATATGCGGTCTGTGTATTGATTATGCGATCGCAGACCATGTTCCGGAGCTCCATTTTTCGGTTTTTAAAACCCGACCCTATTTCGTTAAATACACTCTTTGGGCTATTTTTGAGCTATAATCTAACATTTTAGAGTGAGAGAGAGTATCCTAGAGTGAGAAGGTGTTCTTAAATAATTGTTCTTCAATTCTCGCTCAAGTTTTGGAAGACTAAGAAGGGAAACTCACTAGGTCTTCATCCTAGAGGTAAGATTCTACACCCTAACCCCTCATTTCGAAATTTTCTGAAAATGGGTAATTAGCAAGATAATATTTGGGCATTTGAGTTGGTTATTTTACATGCATGTGATATCAATGGGTGTAGGAAGATTGTTGAACTAGGCATGGTAAAGATTGGGTTGTGGAATGATGGAATTCTCCATAAAAGGACCTTGAAACCTTATGCACACCTACTGTTTGATAAAATGCTCTCGTATAATTGATCGATGGGTTCAGCAATAAGGGTGTATTATCTGGGTGGCCTGCGGTTGAAATTTGGTCTGTGTTTCTGATAGTTTTAGAAGGCTGGCGGTTAGTGATAATATGTTGGCTGGGGGTTATAAGCGTGGTAGGTAGTGGCGGGTTGTGGATATCTGGGAGGTGAAGGCTGACATGTGGGTGGAGATGTTTGGCATGTAAGAGGAGATTTTGGACCTTGGGCTACCATCACATCCCCTACTTCTTTCTTCTTGGAGATACCCCCTGACTGCAATGCTTTGTTTGTAGCATGTAATGCCTCAAAATTAGTTACCATTTCACTCTTGATCCCTTCTTCAATCCTTTCCCCCAATTTAATGATGTCGGAGAATTTGTGATCTCGATAACCATTAACCTTTTGTAGTATTTTGGATCCTGGGCCCGGACGAAGAACTTGTTCATCTGCTCTTCTTCCAATGCTAGCCTTACTTTCGGAGCTTCCAATGTCCATCGAGTAGCATACTCGCGGAAAGTCTCTGTTGGCTTCTTCTTGAGATTCTGGATATAGAAAACATCTGGCGCATTCTCCGTATTAAACCTAAACCGATCCATGAAATCCGATGCCATGCTTACACAATTAACCCATTTCTTTAGGTTCTTACTGATGTACCAAGACAGGGCGTCTCCACTGAGGCTTCTCATGAATAGCTTCATACGGATTCTTTCATCCTTGCCAACTCCTACAAGCTTGTCACAATATGTTCTCAAATGCACCTCCGGATCACCAGTTCCGTCGAACATTTCAAACTTAGGAGGTTTGTAACCCTCTAGCAGTTCTACATCTGGCTGAACACACAGATTTTCATAATTCAAACCCTCAATACCTTTACCCCCTTCGACACCCTAGACTTGGCTTGTGAGCTTCTTAAGTTCCTCTTCCATATTCTTGATGAACAGGTCCTTCTCAGCTAATTTCGGTGTGTATGGGGTTTGTTGAGTGCGGTGAGGTAGGGTTTCTACATATATGGGGTTGTTTTGGTGGATGTTGGGGGTTTGAGTGTAGTGGTGATCATTGGTTGAGTTATGCAGATCGGGGGTAGATTGCAGTGTATTTTGAGGAGTATGGTAGGTAGTAGTTTGTGGATACTGAGTCAGAAGATGTTGGTGTTGAGGAGGAGTTGACACTGGTGGAGGGTTAGGATTTTGAGGAGGTGTGGCGTATTGATGAGGTGCGGGAGGGTTTTGTGGATGTTAGTTTGGTGTGTTTTGAGGAGGTGCTGGGTTTTGGGCATTCTGTTGGTTAATATCCGGGACGTTTAATGTGAGGGAGAGGTTTGCCAAGTTACGGACCTGCTCAAGTTTCCCTTTCAATTCCAGTATTTTCTGCTCCAACCGTAGAACCAAATCATTCTGTGCCAGAGTATTCCGACCATCTGAAGTTTCGACATTTTTTGCATGTGCAGCGTTATCTTTCCTCATACCACTCATGTCATCCATCTTAGCCTTTCCCTTACTTTTAGGATCACTTAGAGGAGGATGAGGTGGAGGGCCTCTGGATCTGGTATGATACGCGGATGATGCCAGTATGCAAGAACCAACCTTAGGGGATGGGAATAATCAAAATAAAGAAAACAAAGTGTCAAACAAGTCAGTAGGGGATATTGGAAGGATATTTGCGGTATTTAAACATGTATTGCGGAATTATAAATTCGCCTCCTAATTTTAGGGACCTCATTGTGCCTAAGGTAGGCCTAGCGACACATAGATTTAGAGAAACTTGATGTCGATAGCTGCCTCATTTCATTAATATAATAAATAGATCAAACCTATAAAATGAAAATAATTAAAAGAATTGCTAGTGGCATTTTCCTTATTACAATCA
Organism: Nicotiana otophora; assembly: GCA_000715115.1. Lineage (NCBI taxonomy): Eukaryota > Viridiplantae > Streptophyta > Magnoliopsida > Solanales > Solanaceae > Nicotiana > Nicotiana otophora. The sequence goes on along the minus strand of AWOL01S0004769.1, from coordinate 34,039 downwards.
ATTTCTAAGTACTCCAACCTCTCTGTTGATTTTGTAGCAACTTCCCTCCATTTATTGATTGATTCCATGTCTATCTTGTGTTGTTCCAAATGTCAGTCTTCAGACTCAAGGATTCTCTTGCGCAACCTCTTGTATTTTACTTGTGCTTCAGCAGCATCGTCTATGACCCTGTTTCCTCGATCAATCCTTGGCTCGACTTCTCCTGCTATGTCATCATCCAACCATGATAGGTAGAAATATACATGACCGGCATGGTACCGATCTGGTTTGAGGGTATCCTTTTCCACAATAATCTTCAGATGCCACATGTGTTAGGCCTCACACATGAATGGAATGGCACCACCCTGAAAGTATGCTTTGTAGTGAACCATCTTAGAAACTCGCAGTATGACTTGTTTTCTCCCAGCTTATCTCAAGACCCTGATATGAGCATAAGGATAGATACCCCTCAACCCAATCAGCACTAAGTGAGGAATATCCCTGGACCTGATGATGAACTCGCTAGTAGGGAACCACTCGAACATCAAATGGACCTTGTCATTAACAAAATTGCTAAAGAAGTACCCAATCCACGGCATTTTTTGGTTGTGCAAACCTGTTTGGGATGAAAGTCATTCTTTTTGGATGGTGAAAGGCTATGTGGTCATTCCATAGTTGCCGCAGAAATTCCTGATGGTACTGTCCTCTTTCAAGATGCTCCAGCAACCATATTTGCAATAACAAATTGCAACCCTCAAAATGCATGAATCCCTTTTTACAGCGGTCCAAAGCTCGGCATATCTCTACCACGATCATTGGGGCAATAGTGTAAGTTTGTCCCTCAATCCTTTCTATTAAGGTCTTGGAAACCATAGCCAAACGAGTGTGAATCCTTTCTCTTTGAATTGGAAATACTATCATACCCAGAAAACAGACGATGAACACAAAAACCCAACGATGAGTCCAGCCCAGGGAAGTGATGGCAAACTAATCATGATAGATATAGTAGGATATGTTGTGCCCATAACGCTCGTAGAGGAAGTCGAAAGGTATGTAGGACTTTTTGCAGGCAGACTAACTCGTCATTCTTTTTAAGACCCATCATTTTCACAAATCCCTTAGAAGTACGATTTCCTGGTACCAGCAGACCAGGTCTATCCCAGGGTAGCCCGGCAAAACCTCCTATTTCCTCAAGAAGGGGAGTCATCTCTATGTTACCAAAACGGAAAACAACCCTCTTTTCATCCCAGAACATAGTAGCGGCCTCGATCAGTACATTGTTTGACTGAATGTACAGCAAAGAAGGTAAATTTCCAAGAATTCTTTTCACATGGTTCTTGTCGCTTGGCGAGAGATATTCCCACCAGTCTAGCAATAGAGGTGAGATACTTCGGACCATACCCGAACTTGGGGACTTCGTGCCTCATTTCTGCAAAATAAATAAAGTTATCCTTTTCCCCCTCCGGGTTTGACTACTTACCCATTAATGATTAGCATATAGGCATGTTTTCTCCAAATAATGCACATATCATGATCGTGCCCGTTGGGATTATGGAAATCTCGATGGACTCTGGAAAAGGCTTTCCTTAGAGAGTTAATATGCGGACAATATTCTAGCTCATTCTAGGTTTGGACATGATGCATGCGCAGTTAACATCAGAGTAGGGTTTTCTATAGAAGTCTAGACCGGTACCCTTTAGCAGACAACTTGAGAGGGAAAGGCACGGAACCGTCGACTGCACCGCTGATCGACTAGTTTTACCGTAAATAAGCCTTTCCAAATTTAGAAAGGGTAATATAGGAAGAGCGCAGACACTAATCAAGTGCCGCTATGGTATTAATTGCACACGAGTGGAATATGATGCAGAGCATGTAATTATGCAAAAAAATAAAACAACACCTTGTTAAGTATTTTACATGATCGAAGCAATAGATGCGGTATTTAATAAATGTAAAGACAGGAAAGAAAGAAAAACAAAGAAGGAGTTAGTTCGCATAATGGAAAAATTTATAATAAAGCAGTAAAAGGGGTACGGATTGGGAAAGACATAAAGATTGAAGCCAGCGAACAAGGTTAAACAAAAAGTTGCATGTAAATTCATGTAAAAGGGAAAATAGGGAAGGGGGTGTGCATGTAGCAAATAAACAGTGAATCTGAGCAAAAAATAATAAAGACACGCTTATTGAGGGAGACTAATTCACACAGACCAAGTTCATTATGGTAAGAGCCTAAGTATATTCCCAGCAGAGTTGTCATGCTGTCGTGCCCCTCTTTCTCGCAAAATTGGGTTTCGACGTCGTGACAACTCTTTTAAAAATGGAGGAGGAAGGTTTATTAAAAGAGAGTCGCTACCTAACGGATTAAGATGCGTTAGGGCACCTATTGCAAATAACTCGGGTTTACTAGTTTGCATAACCAAAGATCGGGAAAGGGCTCAAATTACCTTGAGGAGAAGGTGTTAGGCACTCCTCGAGGTCCACAACGGTGGGTCCCGGCCGAATTTAAATCATGTGAATTAGTCTAAGAGAGAATAGAAACATAAAGAATTATTTTAATAGGAGTGGGGGGTCCTAAGTATTTTAGCCTAAAGGATCACCCCGTACAACATAAATAATACTTCATAACTCCCTCAAGACGAGGTGTTGCTTATATTATCCTGCGGGCACAGACTATCATCTCCTGCTACCTGATTACTATTTTTAAGTTGTTTACCTAAAACGCTCTATTTGGTTCTAAGTCGTACCTATGCGTGCACTACCCGTCCTTTGCATATGGCCCAGGAGGCATTTGGACCTCTATTTTGGATGGTTCTAGACTTCACTTAGGTTGCTCAAAATGATAAAACTAAGCAACATACAAAACAAGTTGGACCTTCATGTAAAAGCAAATAAGGGCTCGAGTTAGCCTCCACACTTAGGCAGCAAATGCACGCAAACCAATCAGGCATTTTGACAGTTTCAACAATTGAAGTCGTTAAGCCCTATTGACATGATTTCTATATGATTCCGGATTTTAATCATGCGAGCAGTTATGCAAAGTAATTTCTAAGTGACTGCACAGTTGTCTACTGATTATAAGCATAAGCGGTTGAAACCTATAAACATGGTATCTAGGTGATTTACTCATTATTTGGTAGTAATAAACACGAGGGATATTCAAAAATACTCAGTTGTTCCTATAGGCATGCTTTCTACTGGCGCTCAACGAGGCAGTGTTTTAAAGCCTGATTTTAGTGCTTAACACAAATAGTGATTACCCTATAGACATGATTTCTACTCTTGATGGTTGAAACTCGTTTTAGTTCTTATATACTAAATGAGCAAATATGACAATATCATATCAATCAATTAAGAACCCTATGGGCATGACGTCTAAAAACGCAAATTTATAAATGACCCTATGATCATGATGCCTAATGAATATGATGCAATGCAAATTGAACTTTGAGTATTTTATTTCATATAGGCATAGTATCTAAAAAAACGGAATAGGAAGGTTATCCATAGAGCTTATTCGAGCAAAATAAACACCTATAGGCAGGTTATCTAACATACAATAGCAAAAGTCAGGATCAGAAAAATGGAAGTTATCCTGCTATACATCACAAGCAATTTGACTGGGATATCTATCAGATGCACATACACAGACAATTATCACATGCCATGAGCTTGACTACTGTGTATTACTTGTGTGATATTAGACCATCTCTCAGTGATATTAGCATGTTATCATGCTCAGTCTGGGGGTAGTGTAACACCATACAGAACCATGGAGTCAAGCAGCCATCTCATAGATACAGATTATACTAAATGTGATTGCATTTATACACACTATATGGCTGCACATGAACAGCCACTTTGTGTATTATTTATAGGTACTGGTATATCAAACTGAGGATGCCTACTCACATGAAATACAAGGAAACTTGCTGCTTCCATCTATTTTTTGGTATTGACAGTATATTGTCATATCATTATCCAGTGGTATTATTGTGCATGCATGCTCAATCTGGAGATGAAAAGACACTATATTGTCTTTATGTATCAAGCGGGCAGCTCTGTCTCTAGTAAGTATTCATCTCACATTCATGCTCAATGTATCAACAATGTGCTGGAATTTTCAGCCCCAAGAACACAATGTCCAAAATGCTTTGCTAGACAACTACTGGATTTAAACATACCTACTCCTTGGATTGCAACAAATGGCGCCTGGTGAGAGCTTTGTAGGTGCTATAACAAATTGTTGGAAACTGGTGTGTACATTCACAATCGTCAGCAGCACTTGGATGCTTCAAATTACTAGCCTTTTAGTTTCCATCGTTATTACGTTACTTCTACTTTGCTTTGTTGGTAGATTAGTTAAACATTTTGTATTTTTTAACCAGTTGGGGATTTTTTATATATAATAGCTACTAGGGTAATAACCTAGTAGTATATTTGCTATAAAAAACACACAATAGCAGAGTGTATTTGAATAAAGTAAACACCTATAGGCAGGTTATCTAACACAATAGCAGAATGAGCAAAGTAAACATCTATAGGCAGGATTTCTAACACAATAGCAGAATGAGCAAAGTAAACACCTATAGGTAGGATTTCTACCCATTCCCATGCAAATGTTAAAATAAACCCACTTTCCTAATTTACTAATACCCCAATTGTTATTACAAATAATTATTACAGGCCCATAATGAATAAAATGAATTACAAAGTAGAATAGCCATAGGGACCCTACAGAAGGCCCAAAGATACACCCGACCAGGCCAGGCCTTCATTCTCATAGTTCATAACAACCTAAAATTACATCCTTATGGGCATAAGGCAGCCAGGAATCAAGTGATTCACCTAGTGGGCACATGGTAGAGTTGAGCATTAGAACCATAGCCCTAGTGTGTCAAAGTTCCCAAGGGTTTTCAAGAATCCAGGGCAGTGCTCACACTAGGGAGGTTGATAGGGGAAATTCAGAGAAAGCCTAAGGACCCAATCCTAGTGTGTCAGAGTTCACAAGGGTCACAATTGGACCCCAAGCAGTGCTCACACTAGGGAAGTCAAATGATAGAACCTAAGTAGCCTTGGCTTTCAGCCGGCTAAGAATAAGAACTCAAAAGAGACCATGCAATAAGGGGAATAAACTAAGGTTAAGGGACAACAATGAGAGATACAAGCAGATTCAAATTGAGCACATAGAACAGGTAGTAGAACATTCTTAGGTTTTGAGAACAGACTTAACAAAGTTTCAGAAATACAAGTTCAACACATAATGCATATACTAACAAGAAAGGTTTTCAAGATTGATGTACAAAGACTCATATTTAGAGAAAACAAAAGGGTTCAGATTATGCTATGTGTAGATGCTAGTGTCCCAAGAAGGGATCATATCAATTGGCAACAAAACTTAACAGAATGGGAACAAATTAAGGCCACTACTGGGAAGTCAAGACATGGTAGAAGCTTACAGGATCAAACATGCTACATGTCATCACAGCAAGTTTAGAAACAAACTTATGCTAAACACTTAGTGAATACCTTCATGCTTAGTCATCTAGTCCATAAAAGGGGATATGAAAGCATGTTCAAGAAACAGGGGTAATAGCATCTTTAAACACTAAAGAGATGGCTAAAGTGCAAAGGTTCTAAACATTAGTAACACATAGGCTAGGTAGACTTAAAAAGAAATTAATCACTTAAAGCAGGTCTAAACATGTCTCATACTACAAGCGTAATGGCATTTTAGATTATAAAGACCTTGAATTTAAGTAAGACAGTCAGCATTGCATACGAGAATAGCCCAGAAACATATTGAACAACAACCTTCCTTTCTGGCCTTTTCTTTCAGCCGGCCAGGAACCAGAATATAGAACAAGAGTATTTAGAGAACAAAGAGCGATAACTTCAGTTTTTAGTAAACATTCATGATTCAAGTCTGTCCCAAAAAGGGGAATGCGGAGGGGTTTATATAGTAGTAGAAATTAACATCCAAACAAGGAAAATCATCAATCAAACACGAGAAAGGAAAGAATCATGGCATGCAATCAAATCAGTAAGGAAAAGAGAAAAGTCTCATACCCTAATTTTAGGGAAAGTGTAAAATCGGCAGAAACCAAAAATAAATAAAAGGTGAAAATCACATGCTGCATCGAATAAGATGAACATAGAAAGAAATACCTTTTAAAATCAAAGAATCGAACAGATTTGGTTCTATTTAAAAGAATCTGAAACCCTAATTTTAGGGTGAGTAGGAATCACGGAAACGCATAAAGATTCATACCATAAACGAACAAGAACGAACATAGACGGAAAAGGTCAAGGAAATGAACCAGTTTTGGTTCAACATCGATGAAATCCGCTTGCCATGTTTAGGCAAGAGGTATATAGAAGGTTCCAATACCAAGGGGTGTCGAATATGGCAAGAAGCGTCCATGGAATCCCATGAGCGGTGGGATTAGGAGAGAAAACTGGGGGGGGAAGAAGACTAGGGTTTGATAGAGAGAGAAGGGGAGTTTGAGAGAGTTCGAGGGCGGTGGGTGAAGGGATGAATGGTTTCGGGTTTAGGGGGGTTCGGGTATAATTTAAAAGGGCGGGTGTAATATGGGCCGTTGATCTCAGAGATCAACGGCCACGATTAGTCGGGGGGTTCTGTGTCGGGTTAGTAAAATGGGCCGCGACCGGTTATGGGGTTGGGTTAATTGGTTTGGGCTCAAGGGTTATTGGGCTGGGATTGGGTAGTTAGGTCCGAAATTAAAAGGAATTTAGGGCTAGATTTTAAATACTCAATGTTTAATAAATAAATAATTTGTAAAAGTACTTAATAAGTATAACAATTATCATTTATGCATGAAAATGACTAAAAACAATTATCTAACATTATAAAAATATAAATAGTTATTTTTTGCATAAATAATGTAATTATATGTACATATGGGCTATTATTGCAAAATGTGCAATTTTAGCCTTTAAAATACAAATGTAGTTATAAAAATTGTACTAAAAATATTTAAAACCTAATATGGGTGTAAATGATGAGTTTAGATGATAAAACCATCATAAAAATTATTTGTAAGGTAATTAATGGGTATTTATATAATAAGAAATGCAAAACTAAATTGATTTAAAGCCTTTAAAAATTATGGAAAATTATGAAAATACTTGTGTATTCATGTACATCAAATGATGATGCATATGCACTATTTTGAAAGTATATATATATATATATTTGAAAAATATAAGGAAACAATTGGGTATCAACAAGTAGGTCCTTCTCGGCAGATTTGGGTATGTATAGGGTCTGTTGTGGGGTGTGGGGTAAGGTTTCCACATATATGGGATTTCTTTGGTGGACTCCATGAATCTGGGCATAATGGTGGTCATTGGTTGAGTTTTGCGGGTCAGGAGTAGGCTATGGTTCATTCTGAGAGGTGTGGTATGTGGTTGTTTGTGGGTATTGAGTTGTGTGGTGATGGTGTTGTTGGGGAGTAGGTATCGGTGGAGGGTTGTGGTTTTGAGAAAGTGTGGCGTATTGATGTGGTGTGGGAGGATTCGGTGGTGGGTTTTGATTCTACGTGTTTTGGGGAGGTGTCGGGTTTTGGGCGTTTGTGTGTTTTTTGGTTGATGTCAGGGACGTTTAGGGTAAGGAAAAGGTTTGCCAAGTTACGAACCTGCTCAAGTTCCCCTTGCAACTCCAATATCTTCTGTTCTAACTGTAAAACCAAGACAATCTGTGCCGGAGTACTATGACTATCCGAAGTCTCGACATTCTCTGCATGTGTAGCGTTGTGTTTCCTGATACCACTCATATCATCCATTTTAGCTTTTCCCTTTTGGAGGAGGAGGAGGTAGAGGACCTCTAGATATGGTATGATATGTTGATGATGCCCGTATGCACGAACCAAACTTAGGGGATGGGAATAAATAGAGAAAAGAAGAAAACAAAGAGGTAAACAAGTCAGTAAGGAGTAGTAAAAGGATATTTGCGGTGTCTAAACACATATTGAAATATTATAAATTTGCGTCCTAATTGGGGACCTCATTGTGTATGAGGTAGGCCTAAGCGATACATATATTTGGAGAAAATTGATGCCAATAATTGCGTCATTGCATTAATATGATAAATGGACCAAATCTCAACTAAAACAGCCATAATAATAAAAAGTTACTAATGACATTTGCCTTATTACAACCAAAGTCTAAAACAAATCTAGAAAGCAAGTAAAACATCATTACTAATCTATTTGGTCCCAGAGGGACCTTCTCCATGCTTGGCCTTCTTTGCTCCATCAATCAGATTCCCCAGGTCGCGCACGTCCAACAACAGATATGCCCTGGCTAGATGCCCTCCTTCGTTGCCCTCTGCATTCTGACAGTCTGAGATCCTTTTCCTCATCTTTCCCTCGAGCTCCATCAACCCCTGCTCCAAATACGCCAACCTCTCTATTGACTTAGTGGCGATTCCCCTCCATTTGTTGATTGCTCCCATGCCCACTTTATGTTGTTCCAAATGCCTGGCTTCAGACTCGAAAACCATTTTGCGCAACCTCCTGTATTTGACTTGTGCTTCAGCAGTGTCGTCTATGACCCTATCCCACAAATTAATTCCTGGCTTGACATCACCTGCTATATCATCTTCCAACCATGATGGATAGAAGTACACATGGCCGACATGATACCGATCTGGCTCGATAGTATCGTTCTCCACAATGACCTTTTGATGCCACATGTGTTGTGCCTCGCACTTGAATTGAATGGCACTCCCCTGGAAGTCTGCTTTGTACTGAACCATTTTGGAAACTCGTGGTATAACCTGCTTTCTCCCACCTTGCCTCATAACCCTTATAGGAGCATAAGGATAGATTCCTCTCAATCCATTTAGAACTAGATGAGGAGCCTCTCTCTACCTGATGATGAACTCACTGCTAGGGAACCACTCAAACATCCAATATACCTTGTCATCAGTAAAATTGCTAAAGAAATGTACCCAGCACACAGTGTTTCCCGGTTGTGCAAACCTGTTTGGGATAAAAGTCATTCTCTTCAGATGGGGATAGGGTATGTGGTCATTCTACGGTCATCGCAAAAGTTCTTGACGGTATTCTCCTCTCTGAAAGTGTTCCAACAACCATACATGCAGCAACAGATTGCAACCCTCGAAATGTCTATACTCTTTTTTGCAACGGTCAAAAGCCCGGTACATCTCATCAAAAATCAAAGGGACAATAGTATAAGTTTGCCCCCCATTCCCCTCCATTAAAGTCCTAGCAACCATAGCTAGGCGACTGTGGATCCTTTCTTCTGTATGTGAAATACCAGCATCCCCAGAAAATAGACAATGAATACGAAAACTCGGTGGTGTGCCCAACCCAGAGAAGTGATGGCAAGCTCATCACTATAAAGGCGATATGACTTGTTGTGCCCATAACACTCATAAAGGAACTCGAAGGGTATGTAAGATTTCTTCAGGAAGACTAACCCATCAATTTTTCTTGAAACCCATCATTTTCAGGAAACCTCAAGAAGTGCGGTTTTTCGGTACCAACAAACTAGGGCTATCCCATGGGAGTACAGCGAAGCCTCCTATTTCTTCTAAAAGGGGAGTCCTTTATATGTCACCAAAATGGAAGACGACTCTCTTATCATCCCAAAACATGGTGGCGGCCTCAATTAATGCATTGTTTGGCTGAATGTCTAACAAAGAAGGTAAATTCCCGAGGACCCTTTTCACATGGTTTTTATCACTAGGTGAGAGAGTTTTCCACCAATCCAGCAGAAAAGGTGGGATATTTTGGACCATGCCGAACCTGGGGACTTCGTGCCATATTTCTGCAAAACAAATAAAATTATCCCTTTCCCCATCCAGATTTGGCTATTTACACATTAATGATCAATATATTGGCATGTTTTCTCCAAATAATGCACAGATCGCGATTGTGTCCACTGGGATTATGGAAATCCCGGCAGACTTTGGACAAGGCTTGCCTTAGTGGGTTATCACGCGTACAATGTTCTAACACATAGTAGGTTTGGACATGATGCATGCACAGTTAATATTAGAGTAGGGGATTCTAGAAGAGTCTAGACCGGTACACTCAAGTGGACAACTTGAGAGGGAACGATACGGAACCGTCGACTGCACCGCTGATCGACTAGTTTTACCACAAATAAGCCTTTTCAAATTTAAAAGGGTGATTTCGGAAGAGCGCAGACACTCATCAGGCGCCGCTATGGTATTAATTAGGCACGAGTGGAATATGATGTGGAGCATGATTTATGCAAAGGTAAAACAACACGTTGTCAAATATTTTGCACGATGAAAACATTAAATGCAGTATTAAAATGAAACGTAAAGACATAAAAAGAAAAGAAAACAAAGAAGAAGTTAGTTCGCGCAATGTGGAGGTTGTAATAAAGTAAACGAGGGAGTAAGGGTAGGGAGAGACATTATGTAATAATTTAAAAAGACTTGGAGCAAGCAAACATGAATATAAATAAAGGAAAACGCATGTTATAACCACGTTGAACAGGGATTTTCATATTAATGCAAATTCAAATAAAGGGAAAATAGGTGAAAGGTGCGCATGCAACAATGAAAAGGGAAACGGTAGTGGGGTATTCATATAACAAAATAATAAGAGACAAGGAAACATGTTTATACAAGAAGACTAATTCATATAGACCAAGTTCGCTATTGTAAGAGCCCAAAAATATCCCCAGCAGAGTTGCCATGCTGTCGCGCCCCCTTTTCCTTGTGAAATCAGGTTTCAACATGTGACAACTCTTTTAAGGAAGTATTAAAAGAGAAGAGTCTCCACCTAATGGGTTTAAGGTGTGTTAGGTCACCTATTTGCAGATAACTCTGGTTTAACTAATCTACGCCACCAAAGATCGGGTAAGGGCTCAAATTACCTCGAAGAGAAGGTGTTAGGCACTCTTCGAGGACTACGACTGCGGGTCCTGGCCGAACTCAAATTATATGAATTAGTCAGATAAGCAAAGAGGAAACAAGAGGTTTAGACAGTTATTTTCAAAAGTCCTTGAATAAACACAAATAATTGATTTAAAGACAGGATGGGGGAGTAGGGGTCCTAAGTTTTTTAGCCTAAAGTATCACCCCGTGCAACATAAATAATACTTCGTAACTCCCTCGAGATGGGGTATTACTAGTATTATTCAGCGGGCACAGACTATCATCCCCTGTTACTTGATTACTATCTTTAAGTTATTACCTAAAGCGCACTAGTTGATTCTAAATCGTGCCTTATGCGTGGACTACCCGTCCTATACCTATGGTCCAAGAGGCATTTAGACCTCTATTTTGGGTGGTTCTAGACTTGACTTAGGCTGTTCAGAAAATGTTAAAACTAGGCGACAATTCAAAAACATGTAGGACTACGCATAAGGGTAGTAAATGGCTCAAGTTAGCCTCCACATGTAAGCAACAAATGCACGCTAACAGGTTCATAATGAGGCAGTAGACAATTTCACAATTAAGACAAAATGGGATTCTTATATCCTATGGTCATGGCTTCTAGGTGATTCTGAATTTTAAACATACAGACAATGTTGCTTTCTTAGAACAACGAATTTGCAGATTGTGAGCATTACAAACCCTATAGGCATGCTTTCTAATTTGTTTGCGAAATAAGGCAGTAAAACAATTTGATAGTTCAAAATTGCCAGCGTTGATTTTATCAACATACTTTCTAGGCGAGCCACAGAGTCCTATAGGCAGGATTTCTAAGAATTAGCAATCGAAACTGGTTTTTATCCTTTTATTCCTATAGACATGCTTTCTAGGTGAGAAATTTAGAAGGAATAACAGTAATAGTAGCTAATTTGATTATATTCCTATTTGCATGATATCTAACATGAAGCAACTTGGCGAATAATCATTGTGTTGCAGTACAGTAGGCAGATAATAACTTGAGAGTGGAACATGTGAACATGTGAGATGATTTACGTCCTATAGGCAGGGTATCTAACAAGCACATAGAGCATGTTGAAAACATTAGACACTCAGATCCTATAGGCAGGATTTCTATCCTTTCATGCAATCATTAGAATAGACCTATTTTCCCAATTTCACTAATACCACAATCATTATTATAGAATTATTGCAGGCTTAATGATGAAATAAATTACAAAGTGATAGAAATAACTATAGTGGGCCTAAGACAGGCCCAAAGTGTACCCAACCCCGCTAGGCCAACCAATTTTGTCTCCACACAGATTTTAGCATAGCCCAGAAATTACAGGAGAATTTGGACGAACCCAACAGCCATAGTTGATCAAAGGATCAAGGAAAACAGTCATTTACACAAGCCAATTGGCTTATTCAGTAGGCATAGGAGGGACATAATTGAGGAGTCAAGAATAAAGTGGCCAAAGAACCTTAGACCCTAGCGTGTCAGAGTTCACAAGGGCCTCAAAGTGGACCCCGAGCAATGCTCACATTAGGGAGGTTAATAGGAAGTTTAGGGGGAGGGGGCATGGTTTTTAGCTGGCCAAGAATTAGAGACTTAGAATAGGGAATCAACCAATGAAAATTGCATATGCAAACATTACAAAGTGATCACATAGTGAACATGTCAACACAGAGGGTGCATGAATTCAAGAAAACAAGTTAATGCTGCAAGTTTCACTTAATATATTGGGACAGAGTTATATAATAATAAGAAGCAAGGAGTCTTAGACTTTTGGGATGACAGATTACATAGGCAAAGGAGCCTTAGGCCAAATAGGACAAACACTTATCACTAATGCAACAAGTTCAAAGCCTAAAGGATCAAATTATGCTAAACACAAGGATTAAATAGTACAACCTATACCAACAAGGCAGACAAAATCACATATTATAGGGAAAACAAGTCAGGAAAGTTTAATCTAAGATAATTAGCTGTTAGGGGTACATAATTGCCATGGTAAGAGCATACTGAGTGGCAATCATGGTCATAGAAGCAGATTACAACTAGAGTGGAGGTCTTAACGGATCAGGGCATACTATTAACATACATTAATCACTATAGAAATTCAGAATAAGGCAGGAAACAAGATTAGGCCATACAACTAATGCAAACACTCAAATTGTCAACACATTAAGCTAGACATGTTTTAAATTGTCCAAATTGCCTAAGTTATATACAAAGACATTTTTTGGGACTAATAGTTAAGGCATGAGAAAATGCTAGAGAAGTTCATGCTATAGGCAGAATCACACATGAAGAGAGTCAAGGGGTTATATCAAGTCATGCAATTTAAAAAAAATCGATATGCTAATTAGAACATAATGGAATAAACATTGTGAAGGTAGAGAAACTAACCAGTTATTGCTCAACAAACATGAAGAGAACAACAATATGACCCAAAATCCCAGATGCGTCATGTTCCCAAGGTTTTCAAAGAACCCAGGGCATTGCTCACACCCAAGAAAGGTCGGAAAAGTAGGAAGTCCGGTGGCCTTGGCTTTCAGCCGGCCAAGAGCCAAAATCAGAACAAGAGAATAAATGAACACAGAGTAAAGCCCTAATTTTTTCAGTGAAAATTAGCGATTCAAGTCTTTTTTCTTTAGAAGGGAATGGGTTAGGATTTTATATAGTAGTAAAAATCAAACAGTAACAGAGTGATTTAAGAGACAAACAAGGAAAATAGATGTACAAATAGGTCTGAAAATCAATTTATGATATCTGTAAATCCTAGGTTTTAGGGAAAGTAAGTATCAAAGGTTTATAAATAAAAATCGTACTCACAGTAGCATAGGAGGCATATAGACAGAATAACACTCAAAAATCAGGGATTTGAACCATGTTTGGTTCGATTTCGGAGAGATCTTCTTGCCATGTTTAGGCAAGAACTATAGGAGAATACCCAGTACCAAAACGAGGTCGAATATGGTAAGAAATAGCCATCGAATCCCATATTTGGTGGCATTAGGAGAAGATTTAGGGTGGCGGCAGTTTTAGGGTTCTTCAGAGAGGGAGGGGAGATTGAGAGGATATGAGGGCGGCGGATTGGAGGGGAGTAATTAGGGTTTGTGGGTGAGGGGATAATTAAAAGGAGGGATTAAATTTGGGCCGTTGATCTTAAAGATCAACGGCCAGGATTTTAAGAGGGTTGGGTCGGGTTGGCTTAGGCGGGTTGCGACCAGGTTTAGGATAAGTGGGTCATCTGGTTTGGGTTGGGGTTATTGGGCTGAGCTATTGGGGGTTTTGGGCCGAAATTGTTTAGGAATTAGGGCTAGTTTTTAAATACCCAATATTTATCAAACAAATAATTTATAAAAGTAATTAGTAAATAAAAAAAAATATTATTTGTGCACTAAAATGATTGAAAATAAGAATTTAATATTATAAAAATATAAAAAGTTATTTTGGCACAAATAATGTGATTATACATGAATATAGGCTATTATTGCAAAACAATGTGCAATTAGCCTAAAAATGCAAATGTAATTATGAAAATAAAATGAAGTAAAATATTATAAAACATACGTGTTGGTGTAAATAATAAGTTAGATGATTAAATCATCATAAAAATAATTTGAAGGATAATTATTGGATATTTACACAATAAAATGCAGAAAGAGATTAATTTAAAGATTTTAAAAATTATGGAAAATTATGAAAAATGCGTGAATAGGTTCTTAAACTAAATGATGATGCAAGTATACTATTTTGAAAGTATGTATATATATTTTAAAAAATACGAGGGAAACATTGGGTATCAACAATCCCATCCCAAATAAGGGGAATGATCATAATCCACTCCTACTACACGTGTAGTTTCGGGGTTAGGTTATTTCAATGTATCCTTCCTTAGTGACTATCGATACTCCCAAAAACATTTTCTTGATTTGCATAAAAAGGAAACGTCAATACAAATGCATTTACCGCATAACCTTTCACACAATTTATAGCCTCATTGGCATTTTCATCCTCTTACAACATCATTATCTAAATGGCTTTCTTGGCCATACATATGATTCTTCATTCACGGTACAATTTCCGTATTTCATATTACACATCTTCATTTCTATCCTTTCATGGATCGTCATCATAAATATTAACATATATAATATTTCGGAAATCACAACTTTATGTTCGTTAAAAATGAAGAATTTAAGCACAATATATTTCTTTCCAAGAAATGGAGTAAAAT
The DNA here is from genome assembly GCA_000715115.1 of Nicotiana otophora. Classification (NCBI taxonomy): domain Eukaryota; kingdom Viridiplantae; phylum Streptophyta; class Magnoliopsida; order Solanales; family Solanaceae; genus Nicotiana; species Nicotiana otophora. The sequence goes on along the minus strand of AWOL01S0004769.1, from coordinate 18,916 downwards.
AATTGACAATCGAAGCACAAGTTAAAATCATAAATAAGTAACACACCATTTATTCTTGAATTACTTTTC
>AWOL01S0004769.1:0-11152 GCA_000715115.1 Nicotiana otophora | reverse complement strand
CCACATTAAGCCTCCTTAAACATATCCAAATTTTCACCCCTTTTCCTTAATTAACTGATTAATCCCCCACTAATTCAATAATTAACCAACTATTCACGCATTTAAGAATGATCTCAAATTACATAAAATACTACTCACTTGACACACATTATGTAACCTACTATCATGGTCATGTGTTACCTTGTATGGCACTAGTGTATAAATACCGGGTATTGTAGCGCGGACCGAATTTTATCCCAAATCGACAACCTTCAATGAAACTCATTTTCTTTGATTCGTTTACCCTATATCTTTCGCGACACTAACTTATCACCTATTATAAATAGCATAAATTCTCATAACCTCAAAAATAATATCATCCCCGAGTCTACGTCGATTAACTTACGACGAAACTTTAACGTACGAAATGTGGGATGTAACAATCACTTCACAGTATTATCTTCATATTTTGGAAATTATTATGTTTTAACTCGGAATTTGGATATCATTGATTGTTTATTGTTGTTTCCATGATTTTCCCTTTCATACATAGGCATTCTATTTTGAGAGAGGACATCTAGCTTTACATACTAGTACTATTCCATATGTACTAACGTCCCTTTTGCTAGGGGGTGTTGCATACTTAATGGATGCAGGTGGTTCATCAGCGGGCAACATTGGTCCTCGTTAGCAGTCACTCTCAATTCAACCGGTGTTGGTGAGCCCTACTCTATTTCGGGCCTGATATTATTTGATGTTGTACATTGTGCTTTGAGGTATAGCCGGGGCCTTGTTGCCGGCACTTCCATACTACTCTTCTGTTGTACTTAGAGGCTCCGTAGACAGGTTGTGGGTGGTTTTTAATATTGGGAATAGAACTAGAAGTGTTGGTATTTAGCACACATGTTTTTTATTATATCTATAAACTTATAATATTTTGGAAATCGTAAATGAATTTATTTTGAGAAATGGGAAAAGAATGGGGAACATTACACTCTCTTCATGTATATCTCTTGATATTTATTTTATATTATTCATATGTAAGATTGGATATAAGGCATCATCAAGTAGGCTTGCTCGACCGGGTTATCTCGGCTGAGCGCGGGTCGTGCTCCCCGAGGTCGAGGCATGATAGGGAATGACCCCGCCATTGAATCTTGGGGAGATTTCACAAGAGTTTGGTGGGATAATGTGTCGAGACGGGGAGGGATATGAAGAACTTATTGCTAGGGGAAGTGCCCTTATTCTCATCAATGTCGCCGCATCATCGGATGATGTAGTAAGAGCACTTGAGAAATGTAAGAGGAATGTTGGTACTAATAAGCCGGATTGTTTGATTTGTAAGAAACATCACTTGGGGAGATGTTGTATGACTCTGGAAATATGTTATGGTTGTTGAAAGAGGGGGCACAAGAAGAAAAAATGCCCTAGGTTGGGTACACCCCTCCCGGTCTGCCCGGTATGGGGGAAGGAACATTTCGTGTCATGTCGTGAGTATGCTCAGTTGCGTGTTAGGGGTAGTAGATTTGGGCTATTCCAAAGGCTCACACAGTAAACCAGTGCAGGGTTTGTTACTCCCGCCATGTAGGCCTAGAGGAAGGACAAGGGGGATGCTTTTGATTTATGCAAAAAGGATAGATATTAGGCCAGTGGGGCGAGTTAGTTTAGCGGACCTCATACTCGTTGTGTGAGGTGTAGGAGATGTCATTCCAGGGTATGCCACTATTGTACCAATGTGTGTTACGGATGTGAAGTCGAGGGGCATTAGTTAAGGCACTGCCTGGTCAATCTAAAGTTACCAAGTAAGTCACTCCTTAGTATATCATTCTGAACACCACATGCTTTTCCTTGTTGTTTATGTAAATCTATATTGAGAACCTTCATAAATATGGTCTTAACAAGAATCCGAATCACAAAACATTGCATGTATCTACTATTTGAACGAGACACATTATTCGTGAAGCCTCTTTATCACAATTATATTACTTACAACCTCTTGAGGAATTGAGTTCTATAATGATTTCTTTGAATTGAGTCACAACCCTAGGTCAATATTTTCCACTTGTTTTCCTAAGTTCTCAACAAAGGACTATACCTGATGAATTTCTTGCAGAACCTTCTAATCCAAATGGATAACACCTGCTCACTTGTACTTGTGCACATACTATCATAATGTTTATCTACATGGTATCGAATCTAATGCAAGACAGCCTAGTGTTGAGACCATTCTTGAGCCACTCTCTTTCTCCTGTGCATGTCACTCATATGGTTTGAATAGTCACTTTACTCACTTTGGAAGCATTATCATAAACCCTTTTTACTGTCTAGTCACATAAGATCATATATTAGCACCTATCATAAGTGTAAATGTCAATTCAAATGGTCACTTGTCCGCATAAAATATTTTGAAAATTTAGGATTTACACAAATTCATCATGGGAAGATCTTATATCTTCCCATTTCAGTATGACATATCTTCCCATTTCAGTATGACTTTAAATCTACCTAGATCATACCCCAGTGAGTAACTCACCTTGTTCCTATTATTGTAGCGGCTCATGATGTGGCCGGGTGTTGTAGCTTGAGAGTTGTTATTGCAGAAACATGTTTGTTTCATAACAAGTGTTCATTTACTCCTTATACCTCTACAACGTGTCCCGTCTGTACTCTTTAGTAATAAATTCATTTTGTTACTTTCCAGACCCTAGTTGGATAACCATGAGGGATCATGTCCTTCTATATGTCATTGTAACACTTCATTTCTCATAAGCACCCTCAATAGGCTCTCCGTCAAGGCCAAATGCACTTTTGGGATTATCATAGCATCNGGTTGGATAACCATGAGAGATCATGTCCTTCTATATGTCATTGTAACACTTCATTTCTCATAAGCACCCTCAATAGGCTCTCCGTCAAGGCCAAATGCACTTTTGGGATTATCATAGCATCATGTCAGCTCCTCATGTTTTTCACATCATTCATTAGCATTTGAGTACTTTTCAAGTCAGAAGACCCGTGGCGAACTCATTACCAACATCTGCAAACCTTCCGTGATTATCCTATAGTGTATCCCTGGGTTTCGTTATCTTTAATCACCCGGCTTCTAGAATCATTGACTATGTCATTGTCATGTGCGGAGCGTTTACTATCCTTAATGTTCCACATCCCTGGGTGGATAGGAGTTATTTGTCTTTCTCCCCAGAGCATCATATTACCCATTATAACCTTTCTAACAAATGATGTCATTACAATGACTAACCATGTCAGCACTATTGGTATTAACCTTCATGTCTCTTAGGATATAACCTTCTGGAATGCCCTTCTCAGTACATTGATGGATTCTTGAACAATTCCATCCCAATCTTGAACCTCGTTGTTACTATTTGTAGTAAATCTATCATGAGTTGCAGGTTAAAAAATGTCAAATAATAAACATCATTCCATGATCGAACATATAGGGTAGGAACTCTATGGTCATATTCATACTAGCTCATCATAGAATAATGGTTAAAGGTCACCAAGGGTTTAATTTAGGTGTCCAGCATAGAGATTTAGAGTTTAAGAAAGTGAAAATGTTATTCTCAAGACTTTCTCCATTAATATATTATGTGACTTGTTAATAAAGGTAAAGTAGGTGTAGTGCACATTGGGCGTTATGGATTCTTGGCAGAAATAGGCCAAGCTATGCGTATGATGTCCCCATCGTTGTTCTCCATGCACCTGGTGTTTCATGTGTCTATGTCCAAGAAAGTAGTAGGGAATCATTTGTCTATTGATCCGGTGGAAGCTGTGGAAGGTGCATTTAATGGGTAATTGACTTATGAGAGGTACCTTATTGTCATCCTTGTTCGATAAGTCCGAAAGTTGAGATTGCCTCCGCCAAACTGCTATGGCCAAGTCTGTGAGTCGAAGAAGTCACCTCGAAGGTTGAGAGTGTTGTGGAAAGACGATATTCTCACTTTTTTGTATAGCCAAATGCTTGTGGTTCGAAGGGTACTTTCTATGTGCTATGACTTAAAATATGTAAAGTTCATGTCAAGGTACCACTTCCGTTAATGTAATGCCTTAAATATTGATATTAGTGTTGTTGATATATATATTGTGATGCTTTGTTAAGTTATGTATGTGTTGTTAGGGTGGTTTTGGTGTTATTCTGGCAGGTGGTTAGGCCCAGATTAAGGGGAAACTCTGCCAAAATTTCTGAAACATTTGGGAGTTAGTCAAATTTGGGGGATTGTGATGTGTGAAAAAAGAGATGAATTATGTTGGGTGTTTTGGGCGGACTCCACTCCTCATTCGAGGATGAATGATCCTAAGTGGGGGAAAATGTAAGGCCCCGTAAAATGTTACATATAACCCGGGGTTTCGTGGTGCCGAGATGGGCTAAACTGTTCCAAGATTGTACAAAACGAGTCGTGGTACGAACTATTTGAGTTGTACAATGCATAGTGGAGTAGGTAGAAGAATGTGCAGAAACTGACGATTCTGTGGTCCATTATGCTATAGCAGATCTTTTCCACTTACCACGAAATGACCACATAATAAACCAGAAGCAACTCGAACTTTGAAAACTATTTTTGCTGGCCACATAATGATTCTGCTAGCCGCATAACTATTATGCTATTGTGAAATTGCATCGTGGAATAGACCATACCCAACCCAGAATTTGAAAATAATTTTGTGGTTGTTCTTCTTGTCGCATAATCATTCTGCTATCGCGAAATTGCATCATGGAATTGACATACAATTTTGTGGCCATCTTGCTAGCCTCATATTGATTCTACTGGCCATATATCCGTTCTGCTACCACATAATTGCACCACATACTTGACTTCGGGGGTTATTTTTGGAACTTTTCTTATCCGACTCCATTTTGATACAAGGCCTTATGGGGTCATTATATAAGATATAACTTGATATTTTTAGAGTGAGGGTATCAATTTATAGAGTGAGGGAGAAGCTATATCGAATTATACCCTCCAATTGTTGCTCAAATCTGGGGAATTCAAGAGGGTAACTCACAAGACCTTCTACTTACAAGGTAATACATCATCCATAGCTTTAATACAATTTTTGATAATGGGTTTAGGCAGTATGTTATCATGGTTGGGGTTGTGGGATGGCGACCAGAAGCCATAGGCCCTCAATCTCGAATTTGGGAGTGTGTGAAGGCTAGGTAATGCGATTTTGGTGGGTTTGAAGCAAATGGTTGGGCATGCATGTGACTAACGATGGTTGATGGGTGTTGTAGGGATATTGTATATTTGTTGGGATTGAAAATTCATGGTGAGGGTAGAGGTTTTTCTATTATGGGACCTTGTAATTGATTTTGCATATTAGGTGTTTGATGAAATGTCAGAATGGGCTAAATCTCAGAACACCTACTTAACTTTGGTTAAATTTGGTTATATTTCTATATATTGAGGTTTCTAGGAGTATGGGACAGTGTAGTAATCCAAGGAAAGCTCAAGAAATGTATGTTGGCTAAACTTCTCTTTTATAATCGAATTCAATGATGTCCCAGTAAGTATCAAGTGTGGTTGGTTCATGTTCCTAGTTAACATGTTTCGAATCATCCCATATATGATTATTCCAGAAGAGAAGAAAGAAATTATATGGTAGAGCTAGGACAGTTATTGTATGAAGTCTACCAAATGCTAGATGCAAAGGCGCAATTTTACTATTCCGAATAAGCTTGTGTTAGAAGACATGTACTAGAAATGTGTACCCAATGCTCATATCGTATTGTGCTCTCTGTCATTGAGTTCATACATACTCATGTATTGCAATTGTGTATTTCCCACTTTGGGAAAAAGTATTTCAAGATTCAATGGTGTATTGCTCGTTTATGATTTTAACTTGTGCTTCAATTTCTAGTCATTTAGCTCCATACTTTGGAAAGAAATCCATTGTGTTTAAATCCTTCATTGATAATGAACTTCAAGTGATGATTTCCGAAATGCTCTATGTAGTATGTTGATAATGATGATCCTTGAAAGTAAAGAAATGGAAGTGCGAAATATGAATTACGGCCACCATGCCTTGAATGGAGAATCATATGAATGTCGTTGAAAGTATTAATAAAATTATATATTTATATGATGTGAAAGGTCATGAGGTAGATGTATTTGTATTGTTGCTTCCTTTGTGCGCAAAACAAAAAGTTTTTAGGAGTATCGGTAGTCACCGAGGAAGGGTAGGTTGCAATAACCTAACCTGGAAACTACATGTGCTGGTGTAGGAGTGCATTGTGAATACACCTCCACCGGCACACATTGGGGTGAGGCGGCAGGGCCGCTCTGCATATAGATTGTGATTATGAATAAACCTCTACCCACACACATTGGGGTGAGGCGGTAGGGATGCTTTTTGTAGATATTGTGATTGCGAATACACCTCCACCCGCACACATTGGGGTGAGGCGGCATGGCTGCTTTGTGTAGAAATTTTGATTGTGAATACACCTCCACCCGCACACATTGGGGTGAGGCGGCAGGTCCGCTTTATGTATATCGAATGTCTTTGGGTGAGATGGCCTAGCCAATCGGGCCGTGATCGGACTCCGTGCTAAAATCACGGTGGCATATCGGTACTAAAGATCTCCCAACCAAAAATAATACTACTTTCGTATTTTGAAAAGTTGTTATTTTTTAACTTGGCATTTGGATATCATTGGTTATTGTTGCTATTTCCATGGATTTCCCCTTTGTTATATTGGAATTATATTTCGAAAGCAGACATTACTCCTTACATACTAGTATTATTCCATATGTACTAACGTCCCTTTTGCTGGGGGTGCTGCATCTTCAATGGATGCAGGTGGTTCATCAGCGGGTGGTTTTGATCCTCGTTAGCAGTTACACTAGCTACTTAGCAGGTCTTGGTGAGCCTTACTCTGTTCCGGGCCTTATGTCACTTGACATTGTTTTTTTCTGTTTTAAGGTAATGTCGGGGCCTTGTCACCGGCACTTCCATTCTACTTTTTTGTTGTACTTAGAGGCTCCGTAGACAGGTTGTAGGTGGTGTTTGATGTTGGGAATGAAACTAGAAAGTGTTAGTATTTGTCAGACATGTTTTTCATCATATCTATAAACTTATAATATTTTGGAAATCATAGATGAATATCCTTTGAGTATTTGAAAAAGAATGTTGAACACTTGACTCTTCTCATGTCTATCATTTGTACTAATTCTTATATTGTTAATGAAGAAGGTTGGGTAGAAGGCATCTATCAAGCTTGCTTAACTGTGGTATCTCGATTAAGCGTCGGTCGCGCTCCCTGAGGCCGGGGCGTGATACTCTACGCTCTTTAGAAAAGACAATACTTAACTGAATAGAAAGTCCCAATAAGGGAGAATACTATAACTTATGAGACTTAGATAAAGTTAATAAATTCAGGAATACGAACTTCTCTTTATATCTCCTTATAAAATACGAGATCATGCCAAAATGAAGGAAACATACTTTATCACAATATTTTCAATAACCATGTTGAACTCATCTATTCACACCTTAATCTACAAAAATGATTATAACACTATCATTAAGTTACGAAAGGTACAACTATCGCATAACGAACGACATGCTTATTTTATATTAAAACGGGCAGCATCTCCCCTATAATCTTTACTTCCACCAAGTTCGAGACAACACCAACAAAACAAGAACACAAAAATAACAACATATATACACCATTTTTCAACCTTATATCTATATAAAAAAAAAATACTACAAAACATCCCAACACACCCCAATCTCTTCATGCAGAAAACGACTATCGTAGTAGTGTCAAACAACCCTAAAATATTACGACGAACGACTAGCCCACCACCCTGCATTTATGTGGTTCTTCTCCACACCCTTTCTCCTTCAAAAATCCCTAAAATTGTATCAAAACACGCAATCCAATAGCAACACGAGACAACCCACAAAACAATACACTACAAGTTGAATAACTCGAACTCACGGCTTCCTATCACCGTCCAATGAGTTCTTACAATTACAGGACGACTTTCCATACATTTCCAGCAGATATAATGGATGAAATAGATCAGTATACTTACCTTATTTGTTGAATATCTCATCCCTTATCGTTGTTCTTCAAACCCTATGTTTTCCTCCAACTAGAATTTGAAAAGAAGAGAAAATCCATTAGGATTTATTTTCAATTTTTAGGAGGATTTTTGTAGGAACTTATGTCTGGTTTGCATCCCCTATTATCAGTGTGATATATGAAGGAAATAGTCCCTTAAAAGGAATCTTTGTCCGACCCGAACTTGCACCTTTTTGGGCATATGTAGTCCTCTTATTTAAGCAAGTAGGTGAGACACCTACTTGTCACCTAGCAGTCTGCGCAGTCTCACAAAAATGCATATATCTATCTACGTTTATGTTGTATTGACAAACGGTTTAATGACTTAAAAAACAGAATCATATATATTCAATTTGATGAGTGGATCACCCTGTAACTCTAAGTATATTTTGAGAAAATCTTAGTGACATTTCACCCAACTTGTGATGACTTTCATCAACTTTTGTTTCATAACTCGCTTGACTTCAAAACATATCACACGACTATGATAAGAATAAAATAACACATAACATAACCTCCTTATCATGTTAATCACCCTAGTCTCACTCGAAAATTACGTGTTATAATATTCCCAACTTGTCGACTTTTGACGAAACTTATTTTCTTCAATTCGTCTAGCTTTTAAGCCTTCCAACACTCTTGGTACTTGGTATTCATGATCTTAAGTATTTGTGACCTCCAAGTTAACACGATTAACTTACTTTATGTACTTTCAAAAATGATCTAATTTCTTAGCTTACATCAATTGACTTACGATGTACTTTTACGTATGAAAACATGGGGTGTAACATCATTACCTCCTTAAGAACATTCGTCCTCGAATGTTGAATGATGTGCTTATCAGTCTCATAACCTATATCTCTTACAAATACCTTAGTACTATCCTTTCCATCTAGGCAACTATTCGGTGAATAAGTCAAAGGCCAAGGCATTCCCCCCTTTATGCCTCTTTCTTGCACCACGACCTGTGGTCAGAATTCTTCCAATATCGCATCGTTACCTTCTGTCATGCTGCAGTACGACTCTGTCCTTGTATGCACTCATATGCGGCTCTTCTCTCCTTTTTCCTCTAACTTCTAGACAATCTTTAGGCCTCACTTTGTGAATATATACAATACTATGACAAGTTGTCCCTCCTGGTATCTATAGGTGTACTGAAGTTCTTCGCTCGGTACATTGTTGAACTTAGGAGTGCTGGTATATCTTGTTTCATAGCCTCGGATATCTATCCTTGTGGCTTTACTGCATCTTGGTATGTCATACTATACCATAATGCATACTTCGAGTTATTATTACCGAGGTCTGATACCCAACTCCAAGTTACTCTCTCGCTGCTTATACTATATGTATAAATCTATGTCCTTAAATACATCCTCATTATTGTTTATCTTAAGAATGACAACCTAATCTTCTCTCATACTTTGTAACTTTTATCCATCCATTGCTGATTCACCTTAATGTTGATCTATAATCTACCACTCATAACTTGAAACCTCTTACATAATACATTGTCACTAGGGCTCACGTCTCAACGGGGAACATCTTGAGTGATTTTCTTGATCAACTTAGGGACGATACTATACTTCAATAACCGTATTTCATAGCATCCCAAAATGATTCATATTATGGGGGTATTCTAATACTGTGCAATTCATGAAATCCATTCTCTTTAAATCATTTCTCAATGAAAGGCATAAACGTTATTCTCTTATCATCTATTACGATTACACTCTCATTCTACTATCAGGGCAACATTCCATCATTTCTAAGTGCCCCTAGTCTTAAACTCCTTTGAGTTCATTCAAGCTATACTAACCTTTTTATAACTTATAGAAACCGCCACCTCTCTTTTTTTGATGGGTTTAATCCTAAGGATTTTCTTATTCTCGTCACCTAAAACATTTACCTTACTCCTTACTCCTGTCTACCTAAAACCTTGTTGCTCTACCATACTTTAGCTTGCGACCTACATGTATCTATTTATACTACTCACAACCTTCCTTTAACGTGCTAGCAACACAGATGTCCTTATGTTATTCTGGAATTCAAGCGAGACATCACATCTTCTCTAACTCTTCTATACGCTCTTAACTAGACCATTATGTACCTGGAAACCATAGGTTGGAAGATAGTCCACTGACGACACCACTATCATTGCTTGATACAAAATTACGATACTTCCATCCCTCTCTCTGATATCTGGACTATTCATAACATTCTGTTCTTGAGTTTCTCGTACTTTATTTGTCTTCCCCCTACTTACCTTTAAATCTCGCATCATACCTCCCATCTCTTTCATAACCTCCCTTCCACATAGGTGGAATTCACATCCACAACTTGAAGCTCTACTATAATACTTGCACCTCTGTTGCATACACAATCCAGTGGGAGCTTCATATTGACTTCTTATGAGGCAGGTACTCTTCTAACTGGATTTATCGTATAGCCATTATAGAATATGGTCATTGTACTATATCTATTGTACATCTAATATTAAGAGTGATTTTTCAATGTTCTGAATCACGATTTCTATAATTATCTATATCTAATAATCAGACTAGTGATTTACTTAGCTGATGTAACTCGTTAGTTTCCTTTTCTCTCTCAGTCTTTAAATAGGCTTAAGCTATCTTCCGATCTGCGACTCAGGGTATTAGTTATTACTTTAGCCTTTCGGGGATGCTATGGAACATCCATGATATAATCTTCTAACAATTCAAGCCTTTGTCTGTGACATGAACTCAATACTTTCTTTTATCTTATACTAGAGTCTCATATAGATTTTTGAATGTCAATATATATGTTGCATGGATAATACTCCAAAATTGTAAGTGTGTTCATAATGTAACTAACTCTGGGTAGTAAATCGAATAATTCCTTTCGTGCCATCTCGGCTGTCTTTAAACATAAGAAATAACCTTTCTTGGACGTTCTACCACTTGCTGCATAAATACTTGGCTTATCTTAGTTCCCACACATATTGGAATTTCATGAAACTCATATGATCTCGAAAATTACTTTTTGATTTTTTTTACTTCCCGTTCATTAGCCACGATAGATGCCCCTTTCTTATGGAGTGCA
>AWOL01S0004761.1:114554-166798 GCA_000715115.1 Nicotiana otophora | reverse complement strand
TGTTACGCTCCGCAGCCTACAGAGTCTCCATCAGAGTTATTTTTATTTTTTCTGTCTAATTTTGTATTCTAGACAGATGTTGTATTTTATTATATCTCCTAGTTGATGCTCAAACACGTGTCACATCGGGTTTTGAGGGTTCCTACTGTTGTTAGTCGTTGTAGATCACGTAGTTATTAACATTTTCCCCCTATATATTCCATTTTATACTATTTAAGTAATGGAAATTATGATTTCAAAATACTTAAATGGGAAATTAAATTGATGAATCACTGTTAGCTTGCCTGGCGGCGGTGTTAGGTGCCCTTACGACCTATAGTAGATTTTGGGTCGTGATAACTTGGTATCAGAGAGGTAGGTTCACTTAGGTCTCACGAATCATGAGCAAGTCTAGTAGAGTCTTGCGGATCAGTACGGAGACGTCTGTACTTATCTTCGATAGGCTACATGGCTGTTCGGAGCACTTCCCTTCTTGATTTCCTCATCGTGCTATTTGATTCCATTGAGGCTTGTGCCTTTATTTCCCTCTTACTCAATCTTATACAACGAGAAGAGCTTGTTATAAATTAGGCGTCGAGGAGTTGTAGTGGTACTATAGACGTGGTGTAGGATATTTTTCCCTGTGTGTTTGGGCAGGCTATTATCGTCACCTTGCGGAAGGATGTTCTTTTGTTCTGGGTCAGTATCTGTATTTTCTATGACTTCGGGACAGTGCACGGATTGCTACTATGTCTATACGCTGTTATCACATAATGTTGGTGTAATGGTAAGGTGCTCGTTTTTGTGTTGAGGCAGTGAATGGCTTGAAGAGAGGATCTCTTAGAGCATGATTTGGAGTTTCAGTATTTAATTCCAGCAAAGGAAAGGCAATTGGACTATGAATGTTCAGGTTTGGTTGATGAACTTACGAGACTTGATATTTTCAAGCGTGGTTCATTGTGATTCGGTGTCGTTGTCCTTGTTGGAACGCATTACGGTTCGCCGGTGTTACGGTCTTCTTGGATTTTTGCCTTCGGGGCAGGGTGTTGTGGAATGGTGCCTGAGGGGCGGTTGCCAGAGATAGCTATGTGCAGCGGTTCTAAATCGAATTGGTATTTCTAATGTTGATGGCTTGAGGAAGATGATCTTCGCAGAGCCTTAGAGTCAATAGCAACCTATTGGTTCAGGTGCTACAGAGATGGATGTTTTATTTGACACAATATTTGGCAGAAAGTATGAGGGAAGACATGGCGGGAAGTGTTTCGCGGTGGTTGAGTACTAGCAGGTCATGTACGAGAAGCAGAGGTTGATAAGTTGTTTAAAGAGGATGGTTTAACCAAAGTAAGAGTGGCAGATTAGCATATGGATGTTGTGGTAGGATAGCCACATACCTTGAGAACGTGCTAAGCGGTTTGGGAATCGTGATGAAAGGTGATTTGGTCTACGTATTTTATTTGGAATAATGGTCATTGTATGGAGAAAGATTGAATATGGCACGAAGGAGTTTTCAAATGAAAAGGGGTGTGAAGAATTGATTATCGTTCAGATGCAACATGAGTTGAGTTCGGATGATATTGTTGAACTCTCAGTTAATGTCAATAGGGAATGAACGGGCTTATACAGCTGGTGGACGAGCATGGGCTCAGGAGGGTTATTAAATGCGTGGTAGTTGCACCCAGTGCAGCGCCGTTGGGAGATGTCGGCAGGGAATACCACAGGTGGGCTATCCCCTGTGGGCAAGTCAGCGGTTGTGTGATTTGATGAAGTTCTCCGAAGCATTCTACATACTACGAAGCGGAAGGTCGAGTACACGATTATGGCTGATAATTCGAGATGTTCATGAAAAGCTTAATAAGAAACTACAAGGAATTTGCGGGTTAACGGTGCGGGATCATGGTAAATGAGAAGGGGGAATCATTGTGGGGTCTATATTATGTGATGGTATCTTAAAGCTAAGTAGGGGAGCCTCATCGTCTACGATTGGATCGCGTGGTTGTCGGCTTGTGCAGCTTCTGGCTATCGGTGCATTGGTGGATTATTTGTGACTAAGAAAAGGAAACACCAGGGGTAAATCGAGCAGCAAAATTGATAAATGCGTGCTAAATTCTGCCTTATCGATTGAGGTACAGGATTTGGGAAGACTCCGAGTTTATGCTTCTTGTGGATGTACTGTACAAGGAACAAAATTCAACTGGTTGCTTCTTTGAGAGTGTGTTCATGTGCTATTAGAGCATTGAAGTTGGTTAGATTCGGGATCGGGTTAGAGTGGGTGACTCTCAACAATGGTTCTAATGGGTTCAAGAATTCAAGTGCAGTACCTATGGATTTCGGGTCCTTTGTGTGGTTAAGGATCGAACCTTCATAGTGGATTGCGAACGGGACTGGGAATCTTCCTTATCATTATCTGGTATGCGATGCAATATTGGAGGAAAGGAAGAAATATCTTGGGATTCGCGGAAGGGCTTACAGAATGGGTGTATCAGTCGGAGATGCTATTGAGAGCATAAAGAGGGTATGAGATGGTTCATGAATATTGAGACGATGTGGTCTCGTGATTCAGGACACTCGGGGTGAGTGCGAATTGAGTTCGTTATGTTCTGAGTGGAGCTATTATACTTCTAATACAGGTCAAGGGTAAATTGAAAGAAGTTGGGTCGATTAGTAATGGATGAATCAGCATGATTTTGGCAAGGATGAATTCCTTCGTTGTGTGAAGTTATACACGTGGTTTGTGGTTGTACGGACGGGCTTGACAACCATCATGACTCGATTGATTTGGGGGGGAGGGGGGAGGGGGGAGGGTTATTTGATTCAAATGTCTTTGTGTAAATGGATTCCGGAAGAGTTATGACAGTTTAGATCACGGTTTGAGGTTGTGTTCACTACAGTTTGGGCATTTAGTGAAAGGGTTCTAGCCAATGAAGTGGTTACTCCACTAGTAGTTCAAGGGTTATGGTGAATGCGTGTATTATTGCGTAGCAGCATGAAAGGTACAATGAGCGGCATGGGAATTGGAAGTTTAGGATCAAGGTTGTGGGTCGGTGCTGAAAAGAATGTCACAAGCTCGGATGAGCAGGGAAGAATTCAGATGGTTAGAGTGAGCTGGTGTTATCTTAGTGTCGCCTGTGAATGGTGTTCTCTGGAAGAGGCATTATGTATGGATGTGCGAACTTTTCTACCTGTATGGAAGGTCGTGGGAGCATACCCAGCGGGGAGAATTGTATAGGTGCGACATGTTAGTCACTTGATTGTTAAATATTGAAAGCGAGTATGGAGATTTTGGAAATATTGCAAATGCGAGGGTTTTATGCCTGAGAGGCATTCTACTCCTTGGGTTGTGGACTGTGTGAGTTTGTGCCGAATTTGGCGGGTGTTCTTATGACTCATGGAAAAAGGTTGTTGTGGATCCTTGAAGGGTTATTAGCCCAGTACAGTAGGATCAGAATCGGCTTGAGGTCCGTTGATGCGTCTAATGTGAATTTGTGCTCTACATCAGGCCGGATGTGTTCGTTCGGCATAACATTTTTTATGGAGGAGTCTTCAAACATTAGATGTCATTCCCATCGTCAGTATTTCATGTAATACTCTATTGTGCCACGTGGGTTGTAAGACGACTTGATTATTTTCACATGTGTTGAGATACTGAGTAGCTGGTGGTATTATATGAGTAGGATAGCTCTCGAGATGCGAGTCATTTACTGCACATTAGACGTGCTTCAGTTTTGTAGCGTGTGGCGCTATCCTTCTTCCCAGGATTTGTATTATGCTCTTGGCTTTCTTGTGGTCGATATTTGGGCATTTTGTAAGTACAAGCATTACGATTTGATGCGTGTGTTTTCTTCTTAATGTTATGTGCGGATCGAGTAGCACGCCGCCACGGGTATATTGTCTGGATCGGGTTGCACGTCGAAACAACGAGACATTGAGCATAGCTCCTTACGCATATTTTTGTGTGCCTTGTTTTCAACCCTGAGGTAGGTTCACAACATCTATTTGGTCAATTCATTCGTTGCGCGGACTGGGTAATTGTTTGCAGAGTTTGTTCCTCCTTGTGTGTCATGTTCGAGGTGTAGCTCTTCTACGCATTGATGGCGTCATATAAGATATGAGTCAGTATTTGAGGTAGCTTATTGCCTGAGTAACTTGTACTGGGTGAGACATGATTATTGGACCTGAAATTAGTGCATTCAGATTTTTATAAGGTACATTAAAGAGAAAATATTGTTATCTGGGTCAGAATGAGGTATTGGTTCTTGTCAAGAGGAGAGACATCGTGAATTATTGATTCGACATGTGGTTATGAGTTTCTATGCATCTCTTTCATCGTGGCAGTATTGCGAGAGTTGGAACATGATTTATATATGTCATGAGATGTATTGCGAGCATTGTATTTGTGAAATTACAGCTATGGTGGTCGGAGGATGTTATTATAGGCAAGTGAATTATGTGAGGCATAGTGTGAATCTAGCAAAAGGTGTACGATCATGTTTTGGTACGGTATGTGGTGATTGGTACGATGTCTGTATGTTAGAATCAGGTATTGTAGAGAAATTCGGAGGTTGGAATTTGGTTCTAAGGCTTATTGACTAAATAAAAGGGAAGACCTTCAGTTCGGCTCGAGCGTATGTGCCCAACTGGGTTGTGGTGGCACGGGTAGGTGCACAAGGTGTTGCACAGTGATTTTGGACAACTATAAAGCAGTCCTTAGCACGTTCGAGGACAAGCGTATCTTTAAGTGGGGGAGAATTTAATGACCCGACCGGTTGTTTGGAGCTCTAGCACGATGTTTGGCTGTTTGAGGCCTTGAGTAGCTTCACTTCAGGTATTACGACTTGTACGCGAGGTCGGAATTGAATTTCGGGAAGTTCGGGATTGATTTGGAAAGAAAATTCTAATTTCGGAAGCTTTAAGTTGGAAGATTTGACTAAGGTGTGACTTTTGATTAAACGACCTAGGAATCGTGATTTGAAGGTTTCAATAGATTTGTATGATGATTTCGGACTTGGGCATATATTCGGGTTGAGTATCGGATCACCCGGGCGCGTTTCAGCGCTTGTTATGGAAGGATGGTATTTTAAAAGTTTAAGAAATTCTTAAGTTTGACCAGGAGAGGACTTTTTGATATCGCGGTCAGATTCCGATTCCGGGAGTTGGAGAAGATCCGTGTGCAAAATTTAGGGTCAATCGAATGTGATTTGATAGGTTTCGGCATCGGTTGTAGAAATTGGAAGTATTAAAGTTAATTAGATTTGAATATATGTGCGATTCTTGTTTTTGATGTTGTTTGAGGTGATTTGATGGTTAGACTAAGTTCTTATTGTGTTATAGGCCAGGTTGGTATGTTAGGTTGAGGTCCCGGAGGCTTCGGGTGAATTTCGGGTGGTTAACAGATCAAGCTTTAAACTTAAAGAATTTGCTGAAGTTGGCAGCTGCTGGTGTAATCGCACTTGCGGAGTGGGCACCGCAGATGCGAGCCCGTAGAAGTGAGAAGGAGACCGTAAAAGCGGTCAAGTAGGAAGCAGGCAGAGGTCACATGCGCGAGGTCCTTTCCGCACCTGTGTGTCCGTATATGTGGTGCATTTGGCGCAGAAGCGGCAATGAGTGGGGAGGTTGGTCCGCAGAAGCGGACACTCTTGCGCAAATGCGCACCCGCAGAAGTGGGGTTGATATCGCAGAAGCGGTTGGTCGGCAAGAGTGAACTCTGCAGAATCAGATGGTAGACCGCAGAAGCGGCTAGTGAACCGCAGATGCGAAAAATCGTCTGGGTTGAAAGTTCTTTTAAAAACGGGATTTGGCCCATTTTCTTCTTATTTCGTCCATGGGAGCCGATTTTGGAGCACTTTTGGCGTACCATCTTCATCAACTATATTGGGGTAAGTGATTTCTTCACATTGTGAGTTAAATACATTATTTTTATATGGATTCAAGCATGAAAATTACTGGAAATTGTGAGATTTTGAAAGAAATCTAGAAATTGATATTTTTGGATTTTTACCACGAAATTGAACATGGAATAAATCATATGTTTGAGTTCGTGGTGTTATGGGTAAAATTATATTCGAAAATATTTTGGAATCCGGGCATGTGGGCCCAAGGGTTTATTTTATAGATTTTTCGAGCGGAGTTGAAAATTGTTTAAATTGATTAACTATGGGTATTAGAGTATATTTTTGATTGGTTTGCACATTTATTTTAATAGTTTTGGATCGAAGGGCATCGGTTTGAGGTGTTAGAGAATCTTTGGAGCCGGTTATGGAACTTCGGAGCGAGGTAAGTCTCCTGTCTAACTCTGTGAGAGGGAAATTACCCCTAGGTGATGTATTTGTTATGTGTTACTTATTGCGGTGGGCTACGTACGCACAAGGTGACGAGAGTCCGTGCGTATCTAGATTCATGTTTTGTCCGGGTAGACTTAGGCGCATACCATGCTATAACTGTACTACTTGAGTTGTTTCCTGTCTATTAAATTCTTTTATTTCTACCATGCGACTTGAGACTAGACTTGTGTAGAGTAATGGACTTGCCATCGTAGTGATTCAAAATTCTCCAGTGTTAGCCGCTATATAATTGTACTCTCCTTACGAAATCCTCTAGTGTTATGCGTTCTCATCGAAAAGTTCCCTTCAAATCTATAACTCACATGACTATTCGTGAGTGGGGTCGAGGACCCGTCAAAGCTTCTTTTTTTAATGGGATCGGGTCGTTCGCCTCGGCAGGATAGATACATCTATGGTTCGTGCCGTTCGACCCTCGGCAGTGCGCACACTAATGGGATTGGGCAGTACGCCATGGCAGGATTTATGTACCACACTCTCATGGGAGCGGGTCATTCGCATCGGCAATAAAATAGTGTATCTATGGTTTGGTAATGTTATGATGGATCGGGCCGTACGCCTCGGCATTTCTGTGAAATACTATCATGAAATCATGCGTCATAATGGGCAAGAAGCCAACATATCTGTGAGCTTCCCCTGATTAAGTTATGACGACCTATCTGGTAAGGTCCACATTATATATACTCCGATTGAGGAGGTAACTACTAGCTTAGAGCTTGAGATATCTTTGACGCCTAGCATGCACCTCACCTCAACATCCATCACATAATACGTAGTTTGGGGTTTCATACCCTCAGCACCAGGTTTAGAAGTGTTACTTACCTTGAACAAGCGAAATCCAATACCGAACAAGCCAGACGATGCTCCAAAATTCCATCACGCGTGTACCGACCTTCGAACGGCTCGAAACTAGCCAAAAGCAACTCAAATATATCAAATAATGCCAAAGGAAACAAACCCAATCGATAAAGGTCGAATCTTTAATCAAAAGCCCAAAATCATCCAAAACATACCCCGAACCCGCACCTCCAAACCCGACAATACTCATAAAATCTGACAACACATTCAATTACGAGTCCAACCACACTAGTTTCACCCAAATCCGATTCTGAAACGATGTTTAAAACTCTAAAACTCACTCTATGAAACTTTAGGCAAAGCCTCCCAATTTTTCACTTCTGAAATCATCAACCAATTGCCAAAAACGAAGATAGATTCATAATATAGAATAAAAAATTAGTAGAGAACACTTACCCCAATCCACATGGTGAAAATTGCTTCAAGAATCGTCTCAATCCGAGCTCCTTAGCTCCAATTATGATAAAATGGTTGAAACTACCGGAATATAGTACTTATAATTCTGCCCAAGCATTCCTCCTACGCGAATGCGGAAAATCCATCGCGTTCGCGATGAACAAAAATAATTTGCCACCAAAATACTCTACGCATTCACGGCATAGCCCTCGTGAACGTGATTCACAACAGCTCCACCTTACGCAATCACATAAGCTACTTTGCGAACGCAAAGGCATATCCGCAGTCCCAGCTTCTCATCTCTGCCCTATATGAATGCAGTCATAAGGGCGCATACGCGATGCCCAGACCTCACAATGGTGCATGAACGCGATGAAGGAAAAATACCAGCTCTTTTGATACACTACGCGATCGCTAAGGAGGTTTGAAACATCAACTGCCAGCAGTGCCAAAATGAAGGAAAATGATCTGAATACCATCTGAAACACCCCCGAGCCCCTCGGGACCCCGTCAGAACATTCCATCAAGTCCCCTATTATAACATGGACTTACTCGAGGCCTCAAATCACGAATAACAAGATAGAAATGATGAATCGCACCTCGAATCGAACTTAATGAACTTTGAACTTTTCAACTTCCAAAACTCGTGCAGAAACATATCAAAACAACTCCGAATAAACTCAAATTTTTCACACATGTCCCAAATTTCATAACAAAGCTATTCCAATTATCGGAACCACAATCCGAATTCAATGTCCTCACAGTCAACCCCCTGTCAAACTTATGAACTTTCCAAACCTTCGAATTTCCAATTTTTGCCGAAACCTTCTAGAAACATCCAAATGCTAATCCGGGCATCTGCCCGAGTCCAAAATCATCGTCCGTACCTGACGGAACCATAAAACTCCGTCCTAGGGTCACATTCACAGAAGTCAAACTTGGTCAACTCTTCCAACTTAAAGCTTCAACAATGAAATTCATTCTTCAAAATCGATTTGAATAACCTGAAAACCAAAACCAACGATTCACACAAGTCATAATACATCATACGATGCTGCTCAAGACTTAAAATAGCTTAACGGAATGCAGATGCTCAAAATGACCGACCGGGTCGTTACATCCTCCCCCACTTAAACATACGTTCGTCCTCGAACGTGCCAAGAGTTATTCCAAAGCCCTCGACTCGCCGCGTAACAATACCATGCACATACCCGAGGGTGATCCCATGTCACCCTATTCAATATAGGCCCGACAACACAACATAACTGAACATCCTTACTTCAACCTTAGTCCGTAAACCACAGAATCCAACTTCCAAAGTTGAAATTTCTTACAAGACCCGAACTTTGCATCTACACGTCGTACATGTCTGAACAAGTTGTATCAAGCCATAACCACTACCCAATACCTGTAATAAACCTCATATCAAACAAAACCTCATTCTAAAACCTTTGTACACTGCGGATGATGAAAGATACACGCGGAAACTCATAACTATTCATCAGATCAACAAATCATGGAGCTCTCTCTCGTCCGACAAGAACCAAAGCCAAATCCTAAGGCAACTTCCAATATTATTCTCCCGTAATCCAATCTGATAGTATCCATTCTAGGTCCAATGACCTCATCTCATCAAACACAACCACTCTAGTGACTTGCCACATCAATACAACTTAAAGCCACAACCCGTGCAATCCGTGCACCAATAAGCAACAATCCAAATGTACTCAATCATGGAAAATTACTAAAACGAGAAAACCATCCTGCAAGTTCAACAAGTACCACCACAATCGCAATGCTACTAACCCATCATACATAGTAGAACCAAGACACACGAATCTAACATAAAGGATCATATCTCAACATAACTCCGCTGCAATGCGTGACCCCATCCAAACATTGGTCCATATGAAATACCTCAAGACACCATGCCTGAAATCAAAAACCACGCACAATTCGACCTCAAGTACCCAAGATGCATGACCATAACGACAGAGAAATAAATAACACAATACCACAGTACGGAAAGAACAATAACCAGTGCGCAATCACTTATTCAACACCCTAATACCCATCTCGCTCAAATCCCGCTATAATGCCCAAATAGAACAGCACCATATGTGCATATAACCAATGAATCACAACTCTTCGTAGAATAGAAGGGTAACTCATAGAACATATCAGAACACAAATAAGCTCACCTCTAACCGAATCGCACATCCCTCAATAATAGCAATATGGAGTAAGCTGTTGTATTCTCTCTTAAACACCCCAAAAGTACCAAAATCAAGATACCCACACTGAAGAGACCTTCTGATAATGAAATGTAAAATCCATAAGGATATAGAAATACTGCAAGTTTTGACACCACCCAGTGTAAATCTCAGCTTTTAGCCATATACCAATCGACAAAATGCTCAATTGCTACATATAAATCTTGAATCAATTAGAACCTTCTCGAGAGTCATCCACTCTAATAGATCCCTAGTTGCAATGCCTAAACGAGTCGAATGAACATATGCCCCATTAGCTCAATAACACCCAAGGAAGTAATTGTCGCTCCCCGTTTTCTCGCGAAAGCGGGTCTCGACGTGTGACAACTCTTTAAAAGGGAGGTATTAAAAGAGAAGAGTCACCACCTAACGATTTTTAAGGTGTGTTAGGGAACCTATTTTTGAATAACTCGGTTTGACTAATCCGTGTCACCAAAGACCAGGTAAGGGATCAAATTACCTAAAAGAGAAGGTGTTAGGCACTCTTCGAGGTCCACAACTGTGGGTCCCGACCGAATTTTAAACTATGGGGAATATGTGATTGGGATAGGTGACCAAATAAACGAAGGGAGATATAGAACTCAAAGAGTCTTATCATAACACATGAGAATCGGTACAAATATTTAATGATTACAAGGATACAACTACATTGGTCTATGTTAGGTGGATAAGTTTAAATAACGAGTATACAAAGAAAAGGGGGGTCCTAAGTTTTTTAGACTAAAGGATCATCCTGTGCAATATAAATAATACTTTGCAACTCCCTTAAGGTAGGGTCTGGTCATATTATTCATCGGGCACAGACTATCATCTCCAGCTATCAACTTCCTTAAGGCGCTCTAGTTCAACTCTAAATCGCATCTTGTGCGTGCACTACCCGTCCCATACCTACGAGCCAGGAGGCTTTGGACTTACTATTTGGGTGGTTCTAGACTTCACTAAGGATACTCAAAAATGATAAAACTAACGTGCATTCAAAATATATAGGACTACACATAAATGCAAGAAAAGGCTCAAGTTAACCTCCTCACATAAACAGTAAATTGCACGCAGACAGATTCAGTAATAGACAGTTTTGGAATTTAGACACATTAGAGTCGTTATGTCCTATATGCATGGTTTCTATGTGATTCTGATTTCTAGTATTATACTAATAGCATTGTTGTTTCAGACTAATGAATTCGCAGATTATAGGCATTTAAAAGCTCCTATAGGCATGATCTCTGAACTGTTCACACAGTGAGACAATAAAACTGTTTGAAAGCTCAGAATTAGCGACGTTGATTTATAGACATGCTTTCTAGACGAGTGATAATATCCTATAGGCAAGATTTATAATAATTTGACAACTAAACCTGGTTTTTATAGCACTGTATCCCTATAGACATGTCATCTATGTCATCTAGGCGGGGCAGTGTAATGAGAACAACATAAGTAGTTTATTAATAGAGTAAAATCCTTTGGTCATGATATTTAGATGAGAAAAGTATTGAAGACATGTATTATCAGATCCTATAGGCATGCTATCTAATAATTAATCAAGGTGTTTGATTCCTATAGTCATGATGTCTAAGAGTGCACAGTGGTAGACATGGAATCAAGTATAGCGATTACTAACATGCTTGAGATAGTGTACGAGTATTAGACAAGTTAGGTGAAGTGTGTGCAATTCCAATAGATGCGGTTCCTATTAGTGTGCAACAAATAGGGCATGCTAGACATGGCAGATAGAACACGTAGACCCTATAGGCATGTTTTCTACCCTTTCATACAAGTATTAGAGTACCCCAACCCTTTTTACTAATCTCCCCATTATTCGTTATTACAAATTATTACACACCAAATAAATGATGTAAGCAAAATTAACAATCATAAGCCCAATAGGACAATTATAAGCCCAACATAAAGGAATCCTCCAAATTTCTGGGCCTTCAACAGTCTTGCTCTCCGAACTACCAGCGGGCCCAAACCCCAAGCTCAAAAGGATAATTTGAATCCAGTACCCAGGTCCACTATCACATATAGCCCATCAAACCAGGCCCAAACGCGAAGACAATTGTCTTGCTCACCTAGTAACCAATGACAAATGCCACAAGTAATGACCCACGTAAGTTAATTACTCAAACAACTTCAGACATAGATGTGTACACGAGGGAATACTTAGGTGTTGTAGCTAATGAAGAAACTGGACTTGTGATGCTAGGCTATAATTGTGTGTTTTAGTTACTTGTCGCACTCTAATTTAATGCACTTTAATTGAATTTGAGCCTTAATCACTAGTAATTTGCACTAATTATATGTTTAATGCCTTGTAGGAGGGATTCCGTGCTATGTAGATGTTATGGGATGAATTCACGCTATTTTGGAGCTTTGAAGTTTGAGTAAAAGCCCAAGAATTAAGTTGGAATTGCGTTCGGGGATCAACGGACACTAGTGCATTCAAAACGAGAAATGAAGAATTGAGTCGGATGTCACCCAGGTCCGCAACCGCGCACTAGGAACGCATGGGAGGAAAAAAACTATGCAAAGTGAGTGGCCTACTGCGCGAGCACCATCCCAGGTGCGCGGCCGAACACGTCATGTTTAGTAAATGTCCTACTTCATGAAGGAGAAGGTGTGTTTGTTTGGCCCCAACCCTACTTGGTATATATACATGGGAAAACGGTATATTGAGGACTTTTTGACACATCTAAGACCAAAGGAGGCTAAGGAGAAGGGGGAGAAACAAGAGCACAAGGATTTCATGATTCAATTCTCACTCAAGACAAGAGTTTGGATCGTTTATGATTTCCTTTAACTTAAACTTATTTGTGATGAATTACTCCATATCTATGGAGTAGTTCTCTTTAAGGATTGATGGATTTGGTGTATTGATATTTGTTTCTGGATTACTAACTCTAGTTTTTTATGTATTGAATCATTTTGGGCATTTTAATTATTGCATCCATTTTCACATGTTCATGTAATCGAAAGAGGCATAACTTGTGATGTTTTTGCATTATCTTGTTGGTTAAATTCATCGATTCTTCTTTGTAATCGAAAGAGACTAGTTGAATTATTGTTTAGACCTAGTTAGGAGGATAATCGAAAGTGGTTCTCCTAAAGACCAATCCACTACGAATTCTTGCATATCTTCATCGAGCATAAATTGGTTCATATTTGAGGTTGAGACTTAATGGAGAGATAAGTTTCTACTGAACGTTGAACTAATAATTGAGTGAATTCGAGAGACTCACTTGAACCTTAGGAGTGAATTAGCTAGAGTTAAATCCTAGACAAATATCTTGCACCTATCCAATCAACCTCTATTTTCTCCCATTGATATCTTCATTACTCTGCTACAATTGTCATTAGTAAATAGTTTCAACACTTAGTTAAATTTTAGTTTGAATCACACAAATCTCAATTGTTGATAATCTAGGATAGCAATCAAGCTATAAACTACAAAAATATTGTTTAAGTCCAATCCGTGTGGATATGATATTTTATTATACTATATTCAAATAGCGAGCATATTTAAGTGTGTGTTTTGTGCTCGTCAATTTTGGCATCGTTGCCGGGGATTGGCAATTAATAGTGTTTGAAACAGTTTGAGCTGCTAATTCAGGAATTTATCTTTTTATTTTATTTTTTTGTCTCTTTTTACGTTTGGTGTTCCTTGATTGTGCGCATGCTACAGGTTAGATTGGTGCATGACTCGATCCTCTGGGAAGAAAGTGCCCCCATATGAACCAGAAATCGAGAAAAAACTGCAACAGTTGAGGAAGGAAAGAAATCTCCCCGAGAATACAGAGAAGGTTGGGCAGTCCTCAGCCAAAGAAATTATGGTAGGAGATGATAATAATGTTGATTTGGCTGCAAGAGAGGCAGCCCAGCAAAGAGAAAAAGCTGCACGAGATGCTGAGGAGACAGCTCTTTAAAATGCACAACTTGTCTTTGAGGAGGAGAGGGCTCAGAGAATGGTCAGAATCAACCTTTGGCTGTAGACCAATTCGGAAATATAACTCCCGGTTCTGGGATACGACTTGGAGACTATGCTACACCGGTCTACAACCAAGGCTTATCAAGTTTGAGACCACCTCCAGTTGCAGCTAATAATTTTGAGCTAAAGCAAGGGTTGCTCCAAACTCTTCAAAACAGTTGTGTCTTCAGAGGAAAGATAAACGAAGATCCAAACAATTATTTGATAGACATCGAGGAGATTATGAACACCTTTCAATACAATGGTGTGCCACAAGATGCAGTTTACTTAAGGGAATTCCCCTTCACTCTCAAAGATGATGGAAAGCACTGGCTTCGAAGCTTACCTAATAGATCGATTAGAACATGGGACAAGATGACCAGAAAATTTTGTGAAAAATATTTCTCATCAGCTAAGACGGGCAAGTTAAGAAGAGAAATTCATAACTTTTGTCATAATAAGACTGAAACTGTGTTTGAAGCTTGGGAGAGGTTTAAGGAGATAGTGCGAAAGTGTCAACATAGCGTAATTGAACTCTCGATGTAACTCCAGGATTTTAGGGATGGATTGACACCAGCCTCACGTAGAACATTGAGCAATGCAGCTGGAGGTCCGTTGATGAAGAAAAATCCAGAGGAGATAGTCATAATTCTAGATGAGTTATCTGAGGATGCAAATCGGTGGCCCTCTGAGATTGCCGAAAGAAGAAGATCAACTAGTGTTCACCAGGTTGATGCTAACACATCTGTGCAGATACAACTTGATGCCATGGCTAAAGAAATAAGGAAGCTAACCTTAGCTTCAATACATGGTGAGCCCCATGCAGCGTGTGATATATGTGAAAGAGGGCACCCTACTCATGAATGATAAGCCTCAATGGAGGAAGTTAGTGTTGTTGGGAATTATAAATTCAATGCAATGGGTCAGAAGCACCCCAGTTTTTCATGGAGTTCACCTGGGGGTACTGCAAATGCATGGCAATAAAATAATCCCAGATTTCAAGGACAAGTAGCTCCTATTTTTTTGAATCATCCGAGGCCGCAATTCCAGCCTCAACAACAAATTTAGTCTGGGTTAGAAGATCTAATAAAGTCCTTCATTGTCAAGACATATGAGATATTAGATGCTCATGGTTCAGCTATCAAGGAACTTGGCACTGGTTTGCGAAATTTGGAGAAGCAAGTGGGACAAATTGCAGATGTATTGTCTGAGAGAATCCTAGGTACTGTACTAGCTGACACTGAAAGAAACCCTAAAGAAACGATAAATGCTGTGATCTTGAGAAGTGGGCAAGTGTTGAAAGATCCCACTCCAGTCCAAAAAGAGGTGGTACCTGAAAAAGAAGTTGAGGAGCAGCTGAAACATTGAGTTGATAAGGAGAATAAAGGTAAGAAAGGAGCTGACAAAAAGAAGAAGGGAGAAATTTCAAGAAGGGAGGAATCTAATAAGAGCGAGCATATGCCTGCTATACCTTTTCCACAAAAGCTGTATAGAGAAAAGTTGGACAAGCAATTTGAGAGATTCTTAGTGATGCTGAGACAGGTTAATGTAAACTTACCATTCACAAAAGTTATCTCACAAATGTCAGCTTGTGCCAAATTCTTAAAGTAGATCCTTACAAAGAAGAGGAATATAGAAGAGACCTCAGTGATCAAGCTCACCGAGCAGCGCAATCATGAAAATCAAACTCCCATAAAAGTGTGGAGATCCAGAGAGTTTTACTATACCTTGCTCATTAGGCACTCTTATTTTTGAGAAGTCTTTATGTGATTCTGGTGCCTCAATTAATTTAATGCCTTTTTCTATTTACGTGAAGCTGGAGAATGATCTTGGAGAGATAAGGTCTGCACCAATATCTTTGAAGCTGACAGACTAAACAACTATAATACCCGAGGGGATAGTGGAAGATGTCTTAGTTCGGGTAGATAGGTTTGTATTTCCTGTAGATTTCATTATTGTGAAGATGGAGGAGAACAAAGAGGTCGCCCTCATCTTAGGAAGATCATTCTTAGTGACGGGCAGAGTAATATTAGACATATATGATAGAAAGCTCATGCTTAGAGTGGGTGAGGAAACGGTGACATTCGAGATGAATGTGGTGATGGGGGTGATAAAGGAGAAGCCAGCTGCAAGTGTCGAGTGAAAAGTGAAAAGTTCAAAAGAGAAGGCTGTGATGAAAGTGTGGGGTGTACCCCAAGAAGGCTAAGAAGAAGCTATCCACGTGGATGTGTGCACTAGTTCGGGCACGAAGAATAGAGCCCGACTTTGACTCAGACCCCAACTAGATATTCAGGGAAGTTTCCTCTACCTTATGCTTTTTAATTTTGTGTCATGGGGACATGCCACAACTTAAAGTGTGGGGTGTGGGATATTTGTATGTTGTATGTATATGTACTTTTGTTTTCTTAGTTGTAGTATTTTAATAGAATCAAATGTGGAAAATCATAAAAATTTAAAATTTTTATTTTTTTCCGACGATGGATATCATTCGACAGGTTTCTTGAGGGATTAAAGTCGAAAGAAAAAGAAAAAAATATTTTATTTTGTTAGGTAGTGTATTAAATCCCCCTTTGTTTTTCTTTGTGTCACAGTTCTTTTCCACAGGTTTTGTTTGAACTGGGTGTAGTTAGTTTTTATTTTTGGTTAGAAATAGGAAGCCTTGTGTTGAGAGCTGAATTGAAGACAATGTCTTTTAACTATATTATACCTTGAGAATAGTGAGTGCTTTAGTTATGACACTTATGCTCTATTTTTGACTCTTGTATAAGTACCTTAAAGTGTATGTTTTTAACTTTGCTTAACTAATTTGACTAGAGTGTCTTGATAATCCAATCTTGAGTGAGTTATGTGCCATGTGTGTGTGATGTTTTGTGCATTCTGTGTATTGCATTTGATGTCTAGAACTTTCCCCGTGTGTTTGCAAAGCGAAATAGTAGTTTTGATTAGTCTTGGAAAGGATATAGGCATTTTTTTATTGAGCCATTAATATGCGTTTACCCATCAAATTTTTATGTATCGTAGTTAACCCCTTTGAGCCAGTAATCCTATTTTTTTGGCACCCACATTGCAAGCCTTACCCATTTGTTTGAATTAACCATCTATTTAAACAATTTACCTCTCGTGAGTACTTGAAATTGTATGAACTTTGTAAAAGTTGAAATATAGGGTGATTGGGTTGGTTTTTAAGTGGAGCTAATGAAATAATGAGAAAGGTACATTGTTTTAAAAAAGTAAGAGACTTAAATTGAAAAACAAAATATATACTGTATTGTTGTGAAAATTATTCATTAATAAGTGGTAACTCTTGACGTATTTGTGCTTAAAGAAGTTGAAAGTTAATGTATATTGATGTGAAGGTGGAGTCATGGTTTGACATAAGTGTGGGGTTTTAAAAATGAGATGTATGTATTAAAGTGCTTAGGGAGGTGTAGTCACTCTTATATCTACATGTATCCTACCTATCCCGCAGCTTAAATTACAACCAATTAAAGTCCTACTTTATCCTTAACTGAATGGACTCAATTAGTGGAGTAATACACTACGGGCAAGCCTATGGTTCATCTTTTGTGGCATATGAATGTTGTTTCTGAGAGTGAGTGAATTCTTTCTATTTGAAGTTCCTAATTGTTCTTAAATTTGATTATATGTGGAACTACTCCCTTTTGTTGTGAGAGCACGTGATTCATGAAGGAAAGGTAATGTCGTTGAACTCTATGTTAGAGTAAGTGAGCGAGTTATAAATAATGCGTGGTACTTGTAAGTCAAATCTTGAGGCTAGGATGTTACACTATTGTGCTTAGTCTATTTTAAATATTCTTAGAATGATGAGTTATGAGAATTGTTTAAAAAGGTCGTGTTTTTATAAAGTGTAGTTTGATTACTCGAGGATGAGCAATGGTTTAAGTGTGGGGTGTTGATGGTAGGTTGTAATTGTATGTTTTAGTTGCTTGTCGCACTCTAATTAAATGCACTTTAATTGAGTTTGAGCCTTAATCGCTAGTGTTTTGCAATAATTATATGTTTAATGCCCTGTAGTAGTGATTCTGAGCTATGTAGATGTTATGGGATGAATTCACGCCATTTTGGAGCTTTGAAGTCTTAGTAAAAGCCCAAGGATTAAGTTGGAATCGAGTACGGGGATCAACGGACAATAGTGCATTCAAAGAGAGAAACGAAGTATCGAGCCGGATGTCACCCATGTGCGTTGTAAGGCCCCGTAAGATTTTGCAAAGGAAAAATAATGTTTCGTGGTACCGAACTGGGCTTACGTATTTGAGGATTGTATAAATTTTTTGCGGCGAGCTTGCTCACCGCGGCTCGGACTTTTTGGGTTAAACAATGCATTGGAAAGTAAAGAAAAAATTTGGGCAGAAGAAATGCACTTCTGCGGCCCACTATGCAACCGCAAAATCACTCTGCGGATCGCATAATGGTCGCAGAGTGAGACAGTCTTTTGGGCCATTTTTTATGTCAATTTCGCGGCCCATTATGCGACCACAAAACCATTTCACGGGCCGCACTTTAATCGCATATCCAACTTTGAGATTTTTCAGAGGGAGGTCCTGCAGTGCATTATGCGACCGCAGAACAGGTTTGCGGGCTGAATAATGACCGCAAACCAAGTCAGATTTGCCCAGTTCTGGAGGGAAATTATGCGGCATATTCTGCGGACCGCATAAACATTATACGGTTGCACATGCGACCGCATACCGTGTTCCGGAGCTTCATTTTTGGGATTTTTAAACCCGACTCTATTTCGTTAAAACATATGCCATAGTCCATTTTTGAGCATATTTCTGATATTTATAGAATGCGAAAGAGTTCTTAGAGTGGGGGAGCAACCTTCAACCTATTATCCATCAATTCTTGCTCAATTATTGAGGATTAACAAAGAAAGTCTTCCTCCTAAAGGTAAGAATCTATGTCCTAGCTCTTAATTTTGAAAATCTACCAAAAAGGGGGATAATTAGAAAGACAATTATTGGGTGTGGGGGTTGTTATCTTGCATGCTTGTGTTATCAAAGAATATGGGAAGGTTGTGAGCTAAAATGGTAAAGAGTGGGTTGTGGGATGATGGAATCCTCCATAAAAGGACCTTGAAACTTTAATGCACACCTAGTGTTTGATAAAATGCTCAAATGAGCTAGAACCATGATCATCCTCCTAATTTTTGGTTCAATTTGTTATATTTCTAAAATAGATTGAAGTTGCTAATAATTCTGGATCATTTTAGAGTTTAAGGAAGCTCAATTAAGGTATGTTGGCTAAACTCCCTTCTTCTTAGAATCGAATCTCACGGTGTTCACGTAATTGGTGTAAGTCCCAAATTGATCATTATAGAATCGGCTATTCCTATTGTGTTTGTGTTGAAGGATGTATGTTCAATATTAATTATAAATGCTTCATCATGTCATCTTGCCATTTGAGGTTGTGTTCAAAATGTGGAATATGTGTTAGAAATGTTAAGACTTCATGCAAAGATCGAATAAAGGTTGTTATGCCAAATTGTATGAAAAGCCTCTATGTGCCTAAGATTCCATGTGTTAGAAATTTTAAGACTTCATGTCAAGATATAATAAAGGTTATTATGCCAAATTGTATGAAATGCCTCTATGTGCCTAGGATTACCAAATTGCTCATATGTGAATTTAATGTCTTGAAGGGTAAGCCTTATTGTTGTTGGAAATGATAATGATGTTTGAATGTGGAAAGGGGAACGAGAATTATGAAATACGGCCAAGTGTCAAGAATGACTTTCTAATTGAGGCCACTCATGCCAATGAATTGAAAAGATGTGAAAGAAGTATGAAGTGAGATGATTTCTTAAAAAGTTAATGTCTCGGGTGAGGCGGCCTAGCCTATTGGGCCGTGATCGGACGCCATGCCGCACACATAGTGGTGACTGTGCTGGAAATTATAATGAAATTGTGGTTATGGTTGATGTCTCAAATGAGACGACCAAGCCGATCGGGTCGTGATCGGACTTCGTGTAAGCATACGGTGGTATTGCAAATTATGGTATATCGGTACTAAAGATCACCCAATCTAATAATATGGAAATTGACTTGAAAACTTATGTGATCCTTAACTTGATGTTTTAGTATTATTTGAAGATCTTATTGAATTATTGATTGTCCCCCCTTGTATTATTATTCATTCTATTGAGATCGTGTTTAGTTTTACATACTAGTACTATTCAACAGTACTAACGTCCCTTTTGCCGGGGGCGCTGCATCTTTAAATGGATGCAGGTGGTTCCATAGCAAGCAATGTTGATCAGCGATAGTGGTACATCCTCTTCCCAACAGACTTGGTGAGCCCCACTTCATCCCGGGGTCACGCATTATATCTTTTGTTCATATTATTATCACGTCTCGAGGTATAGCAGGGGCCTTGTTGCCAGCACTATCATAACACTCTTTTGTATCTTTTAGAGGCTCCGTAGACACTATGTGGGTTGTACATGGGTGCTAGAAAAGTCAAACAAATTATGTTGTGTTTTAATCTCTTGTCCCACTTGAATCATAAGAATGTGTGTATCTTGAAACGTAAAAAAAATGATGTAACCAATGAGACGATTTAGTATTGTATATATGATCTTCCTACTGTCTAATTAATGAAATCATGTCTTCTCTTGATCATGGGTGAGTTGGGTAGAAAGTATCTAACAGGCTTGCTCGACCGGGTTCACTCGGTTGAGCGCCGATCGTGCTTCTCGAGGTTGGGGCGTGACATGCGCGACCGCACACTTGGCACGCATGGGAGGCAGAATACTATGCAAAGTGTGCGGCCTACTGCACGAGCACCATCCCAGGTGCGCGGCCATGCACGTATTGTCCGG
The DNA here is from genome assembly GCA_000715115.1 of Nicotiana otophora. Lineage (NCBI taxonomy): Eukaryota > Viridiplantae > Streptophyta > Magnoliopsida > Solanales > Solanaceae > Nicotiana > Nicotiana otophora. Next base: position 146,155 of record AWOL01S0004761.1, on the reverse strand, counting down.
AAAAAGTCCTACTTCGTGATGGAGAAGGTGTGTTTGTTTGGGCCCGACCCTACTTGGTATATATACATGGTAAAATAGAAATTTGAGGACTTTTTGACACATCTAAGGCCTAAGGAGTCCAAGGAGAAGGGGGGAGAAGCAAGAGCACAAGGATTTCATGATTCAATCCTCACTTAAGACAAGAGTTTGGATCGTTAATGCTTCTGGATTATTAATTCAAGTTTTTTATGTATTGAATCGTTTTGGGTGTTTTAATTGTTGCATCTATTTTCACATGTTCATGTAATCGAAAAAGGCATAACTTGTGATGTTTTTGCATTATCTTGTTGGTTAAATTCATTGATTCTTCTTAGTAATCGAAATAGGCTAGTTGAATTATTGTTTAGACCCATTTAGGAGAATAATCGAAAGAGGTTCTCCTAAAGACCAATCCACTATGAATTCTTGTATATTTTGCATCGTGCATAAATTGATTCATATTTGAGGTTGAGACTTAATCGAGAGAGGAGTTTCTACTGAACGTTGAAGTAATAATTGAGTGAATTCGAGAGACTCGTTTGAACCTTAGGAGTGAATTAGCTAGAGTTAAATCACAGACAAATATCTTGCACCTATCCAATCAACCTCTATTTTCTCCCATTGATATCTTCATTACTCTGCTGCAATTGTCATTAGGCAATAGTTTAAACTCTTAGTTAAAGTTTAGTTTGAATCACACAAATCTCAATTGTTGATCATCTTGGATAGCAATCAAGCTATAAACTACAAAAATATTGTTTAACTCCAATCCCTGTGGATATATTATTTTATTATATTATATTCGACTAGCAAGCATATTTAAGTGTGTGTTTTGCGCTCGTCAACTTGTTAAACATGATATCCAAGAGGTAAATAAGCACATTAATACGAATAGAACAAAACACTCAAAGAGGTTTCAATAGATAAGGGTTTAAAACAAACATGGTACATAACTGATTCAATAGGAGTTCATATGTAGGGGGTTTACCAGGAGGATTTAAAGTAAGACATGCTTCAAAACTAGTCCTACAGAACAACCATATAGACACAATTCCATGAGGTGACAGAGTAACTATCAGGTACTCAATTAATTCTAAAGAAAACAGAGAAGCTGCAGGTTTATCATGTATGGCAAGTTCAGTTATGCATCCAGGATAACCCAAAGGCATTAGACTCATGTAAATTTAAAACTAGCATGGTAGGATGATAACAGAACAATAAAATTTTGCTGGGGTTCACTAAAGGTATAAACATAAGTCATGCTTGGTCTGAAAGCTTAAACAGTAATGGCATGCAAGAACTCGAACGATCATGGATTAATTTTAAGGAAAGTTATCAGCTTGTATATGATATATAGGGACGCCATGATCAAAGTTAGTTGACACTCAAAACAAACAGGCAGGCTAGCTAGTGGGCATAGGCCAAATTAACAAACACATTCGAATTCTAGGCAGACATCAATCATCTCAAGAAGGTTTGAGAAATCTAAGGTGATACAGGGATTTATGGGAGATGAAACTATGCAAAATTCAAAGTTAATATGAAAGTCAAGTAGCACTTAAGAAGGCCAGATTCAAGTCAAATACACATAATGAGAGTACAATACATATGAATCATGCTTACTCACAAAAGTTCAAACAATATTGGTACACAGAACACACATGTCATAGACAAACAGAAAGGAAATAGTTAAAATTGTAAGATTCAGGGACTAACCAGTAGCAAAGATAAACGAGCAAAAGAGTGAGGAGCTTAGAATAACAGTAGTGATTCAGTAGCAGCAATTGAAAGAGGACAGTGAAACCCCGAATCCCTAGTGCTTCAGAGTTCACAAGAGCCTCCAGAAGGGATGCAAGCAGTGCTTGCACCAGAGGAGATCGTTTAATGGTATTATGGCCTTGGCTTTCAGCCGGCCAAGAATTCAATAGTTTCAAAACATATTCGAGTGTAACAGAGTAAGTGAGTGAGTGAAAGAGGAGAATATTGAGAGTAATAGCAGTAATTCGATCTGTCCAAAGGGGAAATTGGGGAGGGGTTATATGATGGTGGAAATTGAACAAGCACACATGTAAAATAATCAATCAAACAAGAATAAGGAAAGAAAATATCCCATGCAATCAATAATAGAACCGGTAAAGGGAAAATCGAAATTTCAAACCCTAGCTCAGTCTAATGGCCATGAATCTGGTAGAAAATGCAAGAATCATTCATTGTAGAGTATATATAGATGAAACATCAGCCGAATCTTCACAAAATTAGAGCCAAATCAGGCCCGCCTTGAAAGGTAGTATTTACCAATGTTAGGTGAATACTAAGTAACACCATGAATGCGTGAGTAGTAGCAGAATAAGGCAAGAGAATCACGAAAGGATTCCATGTTGGTGCCGGATTCAGAGAGGATTTAGAGATACGGCGGCTAGGGTTTGTAAAGAAGAAGAGAGGAGTAGAGAGAGTATAGGCGGCGGAGACGAGAGAATGGGGTGTAAGGTTTGGGTTATGGGGATATAAGGACAATGGGGGATTTATTATGGGTCGTTGATCATTTGAGATCAATGGCCAAGATTAAAATAAGGTGGGGCGGGTCTAAAAAATGGGTCCAGACCGGGTTAGATGGATGGGTTGTTTGGTTTGGGCTTCTGAAGGGTGAAATGAATGGGCCAGGTGCCCTGGGCGTTTTTTTGGTCCGAAAATTCACTTTAAAACAGGGCCATAATTAAAATACATGAAATGTTATCAAAAATAATTTATAAAAAGTAATTAACAAATAATAAAATATTATTTATGTAGTAAATTGTTTGAAAATAATAGATTAACATTATAAAAATATAAAAAGCTATTTGGGCACAAATAATGTAATAAAAATGTGTATAGGCTAGTACTGCAAAATTATGTAAATAGCTTAAAAATGCAAATGTAATTATATAAAATGAGGTAAAATGTTATAAACCCTACATGTGGGTGTAAATAATAAATTTGGATGATTAAGGCATCATAAAATAATTTGAAAGGATAATTAATTAATATTTGAACAATTTAAGTGCAAGAAAAATCATTTTAAAGCCTTAATAAATTATGACAAATTACAGAAAAATCTTATATGACCCCTGTAAATTGGTGATGATGCAAGAATAATATTTTAGATGCATATATGACTTTTATAAAAATATGAGGGAAAAATTAGGTATCAACTGCTTTTCCTCTTTACCCGAGAATGATGAAAGAGTTGTCGGGTAAAGAAAATAATGACCAATTTTGTCCGAAGTGAGTGAGAAATGATGCGTTTTGAAGAAATGGGGGTCAAACCCTGGTTCCTGAGTTGCCTACATATCCCTGGTATAACGGGAATCAAGCCGTGTGTAGTTCTGGATCCAACGACGAACGAAACCGATGGGATTGTTATAAGAGATCGTGTGTTTCGAAAGAGGATCTTTGGATATGATAGTGAGTAACGGATAATTTTATGTGGAGCTATGAATGCGAATTTGAACGTTACGGGCGTACAAGGCAGATATTTGAACGATTATAGACCAAAGGGTAATCAATTACTGATAATCGGTTACGAAGGATGTGAACGTTGTGAACAGAAAGCGGAGCGAGAATTGCTCATGTTTGTAGAACGGTTACCTTTTGAGTTACCTTCAAAACTTAGAACCCGATGCACGCGAATATATATGGGTTATTGCGAAAATTTAAACAAGATGCCAATTCCCTTCGGACCATGAGAGTTGTCTTTGGACGATGAGGATGATGTCCTTAGACTATGACGTCCTAGGCCAAGAAGCGTATTATAAGGGATTCACAGGCCATGAAATGGTGTCCTCGGGCTATAAGGATGGTGCCTCTGGACTATGACGCCTTTGAATAATGATATGCAGTTTCGAGAGATCCTCAGTCCATGGCATGGTGTCTTCGGGCTATGAGGATAATGCCCTCAGACTATGGTGCCTTTGGACAACGTGTAGATATTTCAGCCCATGAAATGCACAATGCGGTGATATATATCATTTGATAGTGGAAACAAGTAATGCTTAGCCATATGCGAGAACTAGACGAGACAATGCTTAGTCTTGCGATGAAGGAAATGCATAGCCCGATGCAAAGAAAAGCCGCATTTAGCCTATGCAATGATAGAGGCAGCACTTAGCTTTATGCCAGGAATGGAGACAACGCTTAGTCTCTTGCAAGGAAAGGCAATGCTTAGCCTTATGCAATAATGGAGGCAATGAGAAATGCTTAGCCCGATGCAAAGAAAGGCAGCGTTTAGCCTTATGCAATGATGGAGGAAACACTTAGCTTTATGCCAGGAATGGAGACAATGCTTAGTCTCTTGCAAGGAAAGGCAATGCTTAGCCTTATGCAATAATGGAAGCAGTGCTTGGCCTCAAGAAAGGAATGGAGACAGTATTTAGTCTCATGCAAAGAAAGGCAGTGCTTAGCCTTATGCAATAATGGAGACAGTGCTTAGTCTCATACAAAGAATGGAGACAGTGTTTAGTCTCATGAAAGGGAAGGCAATGCTTAATCTTATGCCATAATGGAGACAATGCTTAGTCTCATGCAAAGAATGGAGACAGTGTTTAGTCTCATGCAAGGGAAGGCAATGTTTAGCCTTATGCAATAATGGAGACAGTGCTTAGTCTCATGTGAAGAATGGAGACAATGCTTAGTCTCATGCAAGGAAAGGCAATGTTTAGCCTTATGCACTAATGGAGACAGTGTTTAGTCCCATGGATGGAATGGAGACTATGCTTAGTCTCATGCAAGAAAGTCAGTGTTTGGCCTTATGCGGTGATGAGGGCAGTGCTTAGCCCCTATGCAGAAAGGCAGTGTTTGGCCTTTTGCCGACGTTCTTATTATATCCATTGTGCCGTTATCCAAAGGAAAATTATGAGTTTGGAGGAGAAAGGTTTGTTCGTGCTCTCGATTCCTTGCTTTGCCTTTGTTCCTGACTTGAGGTCCCGTTTGAGTTTCCCCAAGTAACGTCTGGCTACTATAGAATGATATTTTCGAAAAACATGCATTTGTGATAAATTGTTTATATATAAAAATATAGTTGTTTGAAATACGTGATGATGCATGAGAGAAAATAATTTGTTGAATCGATGACTGTGACACGCCTTTGAGACATTGCAACCTCTTTGAACCAGAATTTTGAGGATCTGCCACAATTTAAATGCATTCTTCTAGCGATACATTCCTTGGCGATTCTAAACATGATGAGATCGGGAAAACTCTAGATCTTGCCCCAGAATCTGACCATAGAGGGAATGAAGAATTTATTATGATAGGATTGAACCCACAGGGCTGCCTACGTATCCCCTCTTAAACAAGAATCAGGTCAAGCATAGTTCAGGTTACATCAAATAGAAAGTGCAAACATAATCTTAAACATAATATCTCTTGACTACGTCTAAATCGATAGGTTTTGGTCATATCTCTACAGCTATGAGTGCTCCTCCTGTCAGTACTCGGTGCACTATGTAAGGGCCTTGCCAATTGGGTGAGAATTTCCCCTTTGCTTTATCATGATGTGGGAAGATCAGTTTTAATACCAATTGCCCCGGTGTGAATTTCCTTGACCGACCTTTTTATTAAAAGCTCTTTCCATTCTGTTCTGGTAGATTTGACCGTGACACACTACGTTCATTCTTTTACCATCAATGAGAGTTAGTTGTTCATACCAGTTTCGTACTCATTCTATATCGCTGAGCTCAGCTTCTTGTATGATTCTTATGGAAGAGATATCCACTTCGGTGGGAATAACGACTTCAGTACTATAAACCAGTACATAGGGAGTTGCCCCAGTTGATGTACGAACTTTGGTTCAATACCTGAGTAAAGCAAATGGTAGCTTTTTATGCCATTGATTGTAGTTGTCCACTATTTTCCTCAATATCTTCTTGATGTTCTTATTGGTGGCTTCTATGGCTCCGTTCATTTGCGACATGTTGTTATAGAGTTTCGATGCTTGATCTTGAATGTTTTACACATAGATTTCATCAAGTCACTATTGAGATTGACGGCATTGTCGGTATTGATTGACCCAGGTACTCCAAATCGTCAAACAATGCGATCCCTGACAAAATCCGCTACGACCTTCTTAGTCACAGCTTTATAGGACGCGTCTTCAACCCATTTTGTTAGTCTATGGCCACCAAAATGAACATATGTCCAATTAAAGCAGCGAGTTCGATTGGTCCGATGACATCCATGCCCCAAGTAGAGAAAGGCCAGGGTGTACTCATTGCATTGAGCTCGTTGGGTGGTACTTGTATCATATCAGCATGTATCTGGCATTGGTGACACTTTTGAACATATTTGATGCAGTCTATTTACATAGTCATCCAAAAATAACCTGCTCTTAATATTTTCTTGGCCAAAATGAAACCGTTCATGTGGGGTCCGCAGGTTCCGGCATGTATTTCTTTGAGCAATCTAGATGCCTCATTGGCATCGACACACCGTAGTAATCCTAAGTAAGGAGTTATTCTATATAGAATTCCTCCTTGGAGCATGCCCTTCTGAGTGTGTGTAGCATTCTCTAGATATTCTCCCTTTTCCAAGTATTCTTTGATGTCATGGAACCATGGATTTCCGTCAAACTCTTCTTCAACATGAGCACAATAAGCTGGCTGCTTATGAATTCCTATTGGGATATGATCGATGAAATTCTTCTCTGAATGTTGTATCATGGAAGACAAGGTAGATAATACATCTGGGAACGCATTTTGAATCCTTGGAACATGTTTGAACTCTATCTTTGTGAACCTGTTGATCAACTCCTGTACACAATGCAAGTACGGTAATATTTTGGTATTCTTAGTAGCACATTCTCCTAGAACCTGGTGCACCAATAGATCTGAATCTCCAATTACCAGCAGCTTCTAAAAGGTTCATGTCGATGGCTCGCCTGAGTCCCAAGATGCAGGCATCATATTCTGCCATATTATTGGTGCACGGGAAGCTGAGTTTTGCGGATATCGGGTAATGTTGACCGATTTCTGATACTAAGATAGCTCTGATTCCCACTCCCTTGAAGTTTACTGCTCCGTCGAAGAACATCCTCTAATCGTCGTATGCTTCGGTAATATCCTCTCCTACAAATGATACTGCTTCGTTAGGAAAATACATCTTCAGTGGTTCGTATTCTCCGTTTACAGGATTTTATACCAAATGATCAGCCAATACTTGCCCATTGACTGCCATTTGAGTTATATAGATGATATCGAACTCCCTCAGCAATATCTGCCACTTTGCTAACTTACCCGTTGGCATGGACTTCTGAAAGATGTATTTTACCGGATCCATCCTTGATATGAGGTATGTAGTGTACTCACAAAAATAGTGTCTCAACTTCTGAGGTATCCATATCAAAGCACAGTAGGTGTGTTCTAACAAAGAGTACCTAGCTTCATAAGGCGTGAATTTCTTGCTCAGATCATATATCGCCTGCTCCTTCCTCACAGTTTCATCATGTTATCCTAGAACGCGACCAAAGGCGCCATCCAACACACACAGATAAAGCAGCAGAGGTCTCCCTGGTTCTAGTGGGACCAACGCGGGTGGTTAGATAAATACTCCTTGATTTTGTCGAAGGATTTCTGGCATTCATTAGTCAAGCTTGTTGCAACATCTTTCTTTAGCATTATCACATATCACCGTTGATTGTGCTATAAAATGGCTGATATAATTGAGGCACCCTAGAAAACTCGTCATATCTTTCTTATTCTTTGGCGGTGGCAAGTCCTGGATAGCTTTGACTTTTGACGGGTCTAGCTCAATACCTTGGCGGCTGACGATGAAACCTAACAATTTTCTGGCAGGGACTCCGAAGGCATATTTTGCGGGGTTCAACTTCAAGTTGTATTTTCGAAGCCGGTCAAAACATTTCTTCAGGTCTCCTATGTGATCCGAACTCCTTTTAGATTTGATGATAACATCATCCACGTACACCTCTATTTCTTTGTATATCATGTCGTGGAAGATAGTTTTCATGGCCCTCATGTAGGTGGCCCCAGCGTTCTTCAAACCAAATGGCATCATTTTGTAAAAATATATCCCCCATGGTGTGATAAAAGCGGTCTTTTCGGCATCCTCTTCATCCATCCAAATCTGATGGTATCCTGTGAAGCAATCCACAAAGGATTGGAGTTCATGCTTGGCACAGTTGTCAATAAGTATGTGTATGTTAGGCAGCGAAAAATCATCCTTAGGACTTGCTCTGTTCAGATCTCGGTAATCGATACATACTCTAACTTTACCATCTTTATTTGGAACCGGCACAATGTTGGCTAACCAGGTTGGGTATTCAACCACTCGAAGAACCTTGGCTTTACTTTATTTGGTGACCTCCTTTTTTATCTTCAAACTCATATCCAGCTTGAACTTTCTGAGCTTATATTTTATCGGTGGACACATGGGAATGGTAGATAGCTTGTAAGCTACTATGGATGTGCTCAACCCAGTCATATCATTTAGAAACCTGATATACTCTTCCTTTTCTGTCTGTAATAGATGGATGCTTATGCCAGTTTCCTTGACTGTTTCAGAATCCCCTAAGTCAACGGCCTCAGTTTCCTCCAAATTAGACTTTGGTTTGTTTTCAAAATTCTCTATTTCTTTGACAATTTCCTCAAGTATTACATCATCCTCTAGATCTTCCGAATCACTGTCCTTATGTTGTGTTGTCTCATTACATGTCACATTTGTAGGTTCATCAGGATATGTAACAATTATGCTGAGAAGAATGTAGAAAGATAATAATAAATATGAAAAGTAGTAATGCATTAATAAAACTTTAAAATGTCAACAAGTGCTACTCGATGGATCGAGCAATTATTTCAAAACAAAATACTAAAAATATCTTAAATGCTTAAAATGGTTTGAAATCAAGTCATGCTAATTTGCCAGGCTACCCAGGAATACGGCGGGCTCGGGATGGTGCAGCAGTCCAGTTCTTGAGAACAACTCCGTCTTCCATTGTCTGAATGGTAAGGTCTTTCTCCTCCTCAACAATTGCACTGCATTCCATGTCTTCCTTATCCAGAAACAGCTTTCTCATACTGGCCAAAATCTCATCTTCTTAGGTTCCTCACATCATATCAGCCTGACGTAAAGTCTGGTGTAGAGGGGTTATGGGTTGTTCCAGCGGATAATAATGGGTGTGCCATGGCGGTATCCAATCCTGATACTCTTGCACGGTATATTCATATCTGAGTCCAAAGGTCGTGCCATGATACTGTGGTTGTATGGGTTTAGTGATCCCCTGAAGCTTTTTGCCAAGTACCTTGCCTGGTTCATATCCCGTCCACAGCAATATATTTTCTATCTTCTTACTCCACCATTGATCCTTTTCAATTGCGTTCACCCCGCTCAATGCGGTGATATGTTTCTCCTCCTAACTTCTTCCTATTTTCGATGACTAGAACGGTCTGATTGGTATAGATAGGGTTGCTTCCGTCTCCCTGAATGGTCACCTCCTGATGATTCCATTCGAACTTCACAGCTTGGTTCAGAGTAGAAGCCACTACCTAGCTGCATGTATCTATGATCTGCCTAACAAAAGGTTGTAAGTAGCAGATATATCTAACACTTGGAACTCAACATCAAACCAAGTCAGACCCATCTGCAGATCAACGTTGATTTCCCCGATAGTGGCTCTCTGAGATCCGTCGAACACCTTCACATTCATGCTTCCCATTCGTATATCGTGCAGGCCCTTACCTAATCTCTTCATAGTGGTCAGTGGACATACGTTCAGACTAGAACCTCCATCAATCAAGACCCTGGAAATAAACTTGTCCCCGAATTGCACTATGATGTGCAATGCCTTGTTGTGACTTAGTCTTTCTAGTGGTAACTCATCTTCGTGGAAAGTGATTTTATGACTCTCTAATACCTATCTGACACTGTTAGCCATCTCTCCACTAGTGATGCCAGCAGGTACATAAGCTTTACTTAACACCTTCATCAAAGCATTCTTGTGCGCGTATGAGTTTTGCAACAGTGATAAAATGGATATCTGAGCAGGAGTCTTGTTCAGGTGGTCAACAACAGAGTACTCACTCGCTTGTATCTTCCTCCAAAGATCATCAGTGCCAGTCTCAACAACAAGCGGCTTAGGTACAGCTTCCTTTCTTGTTCTTCCCAGATTCTCAGGTGTGCAAACTCTGCCAGTTCTAGTTATACCTTGCGCGGCACCTATTTCTTCCATTTTGGGTTTTCCCTTTCTTCTTGCTTCTGCAACATAATCCCATGGGATGACATCAGACTCGTAAGATGGTATGGGAGATACCATTTCAGTGAAGGGTGTAGCTACCTCAACTTCCAATGGATCCTGGGTTTGTACCACAACTAGCATGAGGGTGAGCGGATATGTTTTAGGAATGTCTCCCTATCAAATGAGTTTAATGGACCCTTCCTGATCCCACTCTTCATCAGTTTCTATCATGTTCACTCCCTCACCTCTATGATCCGGGAGAGGTTTGTTACGGACTTTCGATGCAGCTTCCTTTGCTTGTATAACCTTAGTGTCGATTAGCGTCTGAATCGTGTCTTTAAACGTGTGGTATTCCTCAATGGTATGACCTTTCATGCCTGAATGATAAGCACATGTTTTGTTAGGGTTGATCCACTGGGAATGATTTTCCACAACAATAACAGGAATAGGGGTGACGTAACCTGTGGCCTTCAGTCTTTCATACAGTTGGGCTATGGGTTCAACAATTGGGGTGTATTGTCTTGGAGGTCTGCAGTCGAAATTTGGACATGGCTTTGGGTATCTTTGGAGGTCAGTGTAGGTTAATGGTAATATGTAGGTTGAGTGTTGTAGGTATGGTAGGTAGTGGTAGGGTATTCGTATTTTGGGGGTGAGGGTTGATACGTGGATGTAGATGTTTGGTATCTGAGGGGAGACTTAGGACGCTGGGCTAGCATCATGGCACCCACTTCTTTCTTCTTTGCAATACCTCTCGATTGTAAAGTTTTATTCGATGCCTGCAGCGCCTCGAAAATAGTTACCATCCCACTCTTGATTCCTTCTTCTATTTTTCCCCTAACTTGATGATGTCTGCGAACTTGTGATTTTCGATGACCATCAACCGTTCATAATATTGCTGATCTTGTGCTCTAATAAAGAACTTGTTCATTTGTTCTTCTTCAAGTGCTAGCCTTACCTTTGCGGCCTCTGATCTACAATGAGTAGCATACTCGCAGAAGGTTTCTATTGGCTTCTTCTTGAGGTTTTGAATGTAGAAAATGTCTGGCGCATTTTCCGTGTTGAACCTGAATCTATCCATGAAATATGATGCCATACTTACCCAGTTCGCCCACTTCTTTGGGTTTCGACTGATATACCAAGACAAAGTGTCTCCTGCAAGGCTTCGCATGAACAGTTTCATGCGGATTTGTTCATTCTTACCCACTCCTACAAGCTTGTTGCAATATGTTCTTAGATGCACCTTCGGATCACCAGTGTTATCAAACATTTCAAACTTTGGAGGTTTGTAACTCTCTGGTAGTTCTACATCTGGCTGAATACACAAATCTTCGTAATTCAGACCTTCAACGCCTTTCCCACCTTCAACACTCTGGACCCTCCGTATGAGTTTCTTGAGTTCCTCCACCATGTTTCTAATGAGCATGTCCTTCTCAGTCGATTTGGGTATGTATAGGGTTTGTTGTGGGGTATAGGGTAAGGTTTCTACATATATCGAATTGCTTTGATGATTCCCTAGAACTTGGGTATATGGGTGATTATTGGTCGAGTTTTGGGGATCGAAAATAGGTTGTGGTGCATTTTGGGGAGTGTGATATGTAGTGGTTTGTGGGTATTGAGTTGGATGAGGGTGATGTTGTTGAGGGGTTTACACTGGTTATGGGTTAAGGTTCTAGGGAGGTGTGGGATTATGATATTGGTATGGTGCGGGAGTATTTGCAGCCATGGGTGGTGGGTTCTGGTTTTGTGTATTTTGCGTTGGTGTTTGGTTTTGGGTAGTCGAGTTTTGTTGGTTGATGTCGAGAACATTGAGAGTAAGGGAAAGGTTCGTCAGATTTTGGACCTGTTCAAGCTCTCCATGTAGTTCCAGGATTTTCTGATCTAACTGTAAGACCAACTCGTTTTACCCCGGAGTACTTCTACCATCTGAAGTTTCAACATTTTCCGCCATAACAACACTGTCTTTCCGGATACCACTTAAATCATCCATTTTTCCTTTGCCATTGCTTTTTCTTTTTGGGTCGCTAGGTGGAGAATGAGGTGGAGGACCTCTGGATCTAGTGTGGTATGCTGACGATGCCAGTATGCACGAACCAACCTTTGGGAATGGGAGTAGTCAGAAATAAAGAAAAAGCAAAAGGAAACCAAGTTAGTAAGGTAGAATAAAAAAGTGTTCGCCATATTTAAACATGTTTCGCAAATTCATGCAACAATTCACGTCCTAAGTTGGGGACCTCATTGTGCCTGAAGTTGGCCTAAGCGACACGTAGACTTGGAGAAAATTGGTGCCAACGTTTGCTTCATTTCATTAATGCGAAAGTGAGCCAAAATAATCTTTTACTAAATCGACAATAATATAATAAAGTTACTAATGGCATTTAGCCTTATTACATCGAAATCAAATCTAAGCTAGAAAGTAGTAAAGAACATCATCTTCTAATCTACTTGGTCCCTGAAGGACCTTCTCTGTGCTTGGCTCTTTTGACCCCATCAATCATGTTTCCCAGATTGTGCATATCTAGCAAAAAGTAAGCTTTTGCCAGCTTCCCTCCTTCATCGTCGTCCATGCCTTAACAATCCGAAAGTCTCTTTCTCATCTTCCCTTCTAGCTCCATCAATCCCTGTTCCAGCTATTCCAATCTTTCCGTTGACTTAGTGGCAATCTCCTTCCATTCCCTTATCGCCTCCATGTTCACTTTGTGCTGCTCCAGATGTTTTGTTTCGAACTCGAACACCCTTTTGCATAGCCTCTTATACTACACCTGTGCCTCATCCACTTCGTCTATTATCTTATCCTTCAGATTGACCCCTGGTTTGATGTCCCCGGCTACGTCATCTTCCAGCCATGATAGATAGCAGTATATATGACCGGTGCGATACCTGTCTGGCTCAATAGTTTCTCCTTCCACAATGATCTTTTGGTTCCACATGTGTTGCGCTTCGAACTTGAACGGGATGACATCTCCCTTGAAATCTGCCTTGTACTGGACCATGTTGGAAAACCAAAGTATGACTTATTTTCTTCTAGCTTGTCTCATTACCCTTATAGGAGAGTAAGGTTAGATGCCTCGTAGCCCGATCATTACCAAATGAGTAGTTCTTTTTGATATGATGATGAACTCTCTACTAGGAAACCATTCAAACCTCCAATGCACTTGCTCGTCTGTCAGATTGCTGGAAAAACATACCCAACTTACAACATTTCCAGGCTTTGCAAACTTGTCTAGGATAAACGTCATTTTATTTGGGTGATGGTTGGCTATGTAGTCATTTAGTGGCCTTCGCAGAAGCTGTTAACGATACTCACCCCCTAAAAGTGTTCCACCAGCCAGACCTGAAGCAATAGATTGTAACCCTCAAAATGTCCAAACACACTCTTGCACCGATCTAGAGCACGGTACATCTCGGCTAAGATCATTGGAATGATATTATAAGTTTGTCCTTTGATACCATCCATTAAGGTCCTGGTGACCATGTCTAAACGAGTATGAATTCTTCCTCATTTCATCGGAAAGTTCAACAACCCCAGGAAGCAGACAATGAAACATAAACCTCGCGATGCACCCATCCCAAAGAAGTAATGGCTAGTTCATCATGATGAAGACGATATAACTTGCTATGCCCATAACGCTCGTAAAGAAACTCAAAAGGGATGTATGATTTCTTTAGACAAAGCAGTTCATCATTCTTCTTAAAACCCAACATTTTCAGAAAACCGCGGGGAGTAAGATTCTCTGGTACTAGTAGTCCCGGTCTATCCCATTGTAACTTGGTGAACGCCCTTATTTCTTCTAGGAGAGGAGTCATTTCTATATTGCCAAATCGGAAAATAGCTCGTTTCTCATCCCAGAATATGGTAGCGGCCTCGATCAATTCCCTATTTGGTTGAATGTTCAGCAAAGATGGCAGGTCACCAAGTACTCTCCTCACACGATTCTTGTCACTAGATGCGAGGTCTTTCCACTGGTCAAGTAGAAAAGGCAGAATGTTCTGGACCATACCAAACTTGGGGATTTCGTGCTTCATTTCTGCAAACAAATAAAGTTAATCTTTTTCCCCTTCCAGATTCGGCTACTTACGCAATAATGATCAACATGTTGGCATATTTTCTCCAAGTAATGCACATAACATGAAAGTGTCCTTTGGGATTATGGAAATCTCGTCAGACTTTGGACAAGGTTTATCTAATCGAGTTGTTACGTCAATAGCGCTTCAACTCGTACTAGGTTAAGCATGATGCATGAACATTTAAAATTGGAGTGTGGTTTCTAAAAGGGTCTAGACTGGTACTCCCAAGTGGACAACTTGAGAGGGAAAGGCACGAGACCGCCGACTGCACTACTGATCAACTAGTCTGCCGCAAATAAGCCTTTCCGATTTAAAAAGGGTAATTTCAAGAAAGCATGAACACTCATCAAGTGCCGCTATATTGATAATTGGCACGAGTGGAGTATGATGTGGAGCATGATTTATGCAGGAATAATAACACATTGGCAAGTATTTGCATGATGAAAGTACATAAAAGCAGTAAATAACATAGCAAAGGTGAACATGAAAAGAAGAGGAAAGAAAAGAAAGACAAAAGAGAGAAGTTAGTTTAGCTCATGAAAACGTGTGAGAACGTAATGAAGCAGGTAGGGAAATAAGGTTGGGAGAGTCGTAATATAGCAGTCTTAGGCAAGATGAAAGAGATGGAGAGAGGTCATACATGTCATAGCAAATAAAGGACAATAAGGGAAGGGATGTGCATGTCATAGCAGTTTAAAACAAACAAGGAAAGTAATCCACATAAATCAAGTTCATCATGGTAAGAGCCTAAGTGTTTCCCCATCAGAGTCGCCATGTTGTCGCGCCCCGTTTTGTCGCGAAAGCGGGCCTCGACGTATGACAACTTTTTTAAAGGGAGGTATTAAAAGAGAAGAGTCGCCACCTAACGATTTTTAAGGTGCGATAGGGCACCTAATTGTGAATAACTCTGTTAGACTAGTCCATTTCACCAAAGATCAGATAAGGGCTCAAATTACCTCAAAGAGAAGGTGTTAGGCACTCTTTGAGGTCCACAACTGTGGGTCCCGACCGAATTGTAAACTATGTGGATTATGTGATTGGGCTAGGTGATCAAATAAATGAAGGGAGATATAGAACTCGAAGAGTCTTATCATAACACATGAGAATCGGTACAAATCTTTAAGGATTACAAAGATACAACTACGTTGGTCTATGTTAGGTGGCTAAGTGTAAATAACGAGTATATAAAGAAAAGGGGGGTTCAAAGTTTTTTAGACTAAAGGATTACCCCGTGCAACATAAATAATACTTCGCAACACCCTTAAGGTAGGGGCTACTCATATTATTCAGCGGGCACACAATATCATCTCCTGCTACACAATAACTATGTTGAAGTTGTTACTTAAAGGCGCTCTAGTTCAATTCTAAATCTTATCATGTGCGTGCACTACCCGCCCCATACCTGTGGTCCAGGAGGCTTTGGACCTACTATTTGGGTGGTTCTAGACTTCACCTAGTATGCTTAAAAATTATAAAACTAACACGTATTCAAAACATGTAAGATTACACATAGATGCAAGAAAAGGCTCAAGTTAACCTCCACATATAAACAGCAAATTGCACGCAGGCAGATTAAGCAATAGACAGTTTTAGAATTAAGACGTATTAGAGTTTTTATGTCCTATAGGCATGGTTTCTGTGTGATTCTGATTTCTAGCATTATACAAACAACATTGTTGTTTCTTAATGAATTCGCAGATTATAGGCGTTTAAAAGCTCATATAGGCATGATCTCTGAACTGTTCACACAATGAGAGAGTAAAACTGTTTGAAAGCTTAGAATTAGTGACGTTGATTTATAGACATGCTTTCTAGATGAGTGATAATATCCTATAGGCAAGACTTATAACAATTTGATAATTGAACCTGGTTTTTATAGCACTTTATCCCTATACACATGTAATCTAAGTGGGGCAGTGTAATGAGAAGAACAGAAATAGTTTATTAATAGAGTAAAATCCTATGGTCATAATATATAGATGAGAATAGTAGTGAAGACATGTATTATCAGATCCTATTGGCATGTTGTCTAATAATTAATCAAGGCGTTTGATTCTTATATGCATGATTTCTAAGAGTGCACAGTGGTAGACATGAAATCAAATATAGCGATTACTAACATGCGTGAGATAGTGTACGAGTATTAGACAAGTTAGGTGAAGTATGTGTGATTCCTATAGACGTGGTTCCTATTAGTGTGCAACCAATAGGGCATGCTAGACGTGGCAAACAGGACACATAGACCCTATATGCATGTTTTCTACCCTTTCATACAAGTATTATAGTACCCCCAGCCCTTTTACTAATCTCCCCATTATTCGTTATTACAAATTATTACAGACCAAATAAATAATGTAAGCAGAATAAACAGTCATAAGCCCAATAGGACAGTTATAAGCCCAACACAAAGGAATCCTCTAACTTTCTGGACCTTCAATAGTATTTCTCTCCGAACTACCAGCGGGCCCAAACCCCAAACTCACAAGGATAATCTGAATCCAGTACCCAGGTCCAACATCACATATAGCCCATCCAACCAGGCCTAAACGCAAAGAAAAGTGTCTTGCTCACCTAGTAACCAATGACAAATGCCACAAGTAAAAACCCACTCAAGTTAATTACTCAAACAACTTCGGGCATAGACGTGTAAACGAGGGAATAGTTAGGTGTTGTAGCTAATAAAGAAATTGGACTTGTTAAACATGATATCCCAGAGGTAAATAAGCACATGAATAAGAATAAAACAAAACTCTCAAAGAGGTTTCAATAGATAGGGGTTTAAGACAAGCATGGTACAGAACTGATTCAATAAGAGTTCATATGTAGGGGGTTTACTAGGAGGATTTAAAGTAAGACATGCTTGAAACTAGTCCTACAGAACAACCATATAGACACAATTCCATGGGGTGACAGAGTAACTATCAGGTACTCAATTAATTCTAAAGAAAACAGAGATGTTACAGGTTGATCATGTATGGTTCAGTTATGCATCCAGGATTACCCAAAGGCATTAGACTAAAGTACATTTAACACTAGCATGGTAGGATGATAACATAACAATTAAAAATTTGCTGGGGTTCACTAATGGTATAAAGATAAGTCATGCTTGGTCTGAAAGCTTAAACAGTAATGGCATGCAAGAACTCGCATGATCATGGATTAATTTTAAGGAAAGTTATCAGATTGTATATGAAAAATAAGGAAGGCATGATCACAGTTAGTTGACACTAAAACAAAAGCAGGCAGGCTAGTGGGCCTAGGCCAAATTGACAAACACATTAGAATTCTAGGCAGACATCAAGCATCTCATGAAGGTTTGAGAAATCTAAGGTGATACAGGGATTCATGGAAGATGAAACTATGCAAAATTCAAAGTTAATATGAAAGTCAAGTAGCACTTAAGAAGGCCAGATTCAAGTCAAATACACATAATGAGAGTACACTACATATGTTGAAGCCTATCAAGTTCAAATACTAGAGAACATAGAACTGTAGAACATTGTTAAGACAATAGAATTGCAGTAAAGCATACACCAACACAGTACCAGGGATTCATAAATAGCAAGGAAAACTGAATCATGCTTACTCATGAAAGTTCAAACAATATTGGTACATAGAACACACATGTCATAGAAAAACAGAAAGGAAATAGTTAAAATTGTAAGAGTCAGGGACTAACCAGTAGCAAAGATAAACGTGCAAAATATTGAAGAACTTAGAATAATAATAGTGATTCAACAGTAGCCCAAATCCACAGTGCTTCAGAGTTCACAAGAGCCTCGAGAAGGGCTTCGAGCAGTGCTTGCACCGAAGGAGGTCGTTTAATGGTATTATGGACTTGGCTTTCAGTCGGCCAAAAATTCAACAGTTTCAGAAAATATTCGAGTGTAACAGAGTAAGTGAGTGAGTGAAAGAGGAGAACATTGAGAGTAATAGCAGTAATCCGGTCTGTCCAAAGGGGAAATTGGGGAGGGATTATATAGTGGTAGAAATTGAACAAGCACACATGGAAAACAATCAATCAAACACGAATAAGGAAAAATAATATCCCATGCAATCAATAATAGAACCGGTAAAGGGAAAATCAAAATTTCAAACCCTAGCTAAGTCCAATGGCCAAGCATCTGGTAGAAAATGCAAGAATCATTTATTGTAGTGTATATATTGTTGAAACATCAGCCGGATCTTCACCAAATTAGAGCCAAATCAGGCCCGTTTTGAAAGGTAGTATTTACCAAAGTTAGGTGAATACTAAGTAAAATCATGAACGCGTGAGTAATAGTAGAATAAGGCAAGAGAATCACAAAAGGATTCCATGGCGGGGCCGGATTCGGAGAGGATTTAGAGGTACGGCGGCTAGGGTTTGTAAAGAAGAAAAGAGGAGTAGAGAGAGTAGAGGCGGCGGAGACGAGAGAATGGGGTCTAGGGTTTAGGTTATGGGGATATAAGGAGAATGGGAGATTTATTATAAGATCAATGGCCAAGATTAAAAGAAGGTGGGGCGGGTCTAAAATAATGGGTGCAGACCGGGTTAGATGGATGGGTTGTTTGGTTTGGGCTTCTGAAGTGTGAAATGAATGGACCAAGTGACCTGGGCTTGTTTTTGGTCTGAATATTCACTTTAAAACTGGGCCATAATTAAAATACACAAAATTTTATCAAAACTAATTTATAAAAAATAATTAACAAATAATAAAATATTATTTATGTAGTAAAGTATTTGAAAATAATAGCTTAACATTATAAAAATAAAAAGTTATTTGGGCACAAATAATATAATAAAAATATATATAGGCTATTATTACAAAATTGTGTAAATAGCTTAAAAATGCAAATGTAATTATATGAAATGAGGTAAAATGTTATAAAACCTACATGTGCATGTAAATAATAAATTTGGATGATTAAGTCATCATAAAATAATTTGAAAGGATAATTAATAAATATTTGAATAATTTAAATGCAATAAAAATAATTTTTAAGGCCTTAAATATTATGAATAATTACAGAAAATACTTATATGACCGCAGTAAATTTGTGATAATGCAGGAATGTTATTTTAGAAGCATATATGACTTTTATAAAAAATATGAGGGCAAAATTAGGTATCAACAGTAATATGCACCTCTAAACAACCGAGTGAGTCCCTTTTCTAATAAATTAGATCCATCACGAACAACCCTAGACCATTTCCAAGACGCCCATATATTCATAAGATGTAATACATCATGCATCCAGAAATTTTCTCGCTTAAGTCATCCTCAAAACCAGTCTCTGCAAGTCGTAACCGATCCATAAGTATGTCTCACACCGAAACCAATACAACACGTAACCATGCAATCAAATCATCGATAGCAAACTCCCCCACTTGGATCAAAGCCATACAATAAAACATCTGATAACTCACAATGCCCTTACTCTATTCCGACCATAATCCCACAGTGAGATTCAACTAAATCCTTCACAAGCTCCTGCAACCCATAAAAATACTTCAAACCATCCTCTATGCCCACATGCATCCTCATGACAGTCATGTCAACATTCTCAACCAATCCAAACTTAAATCTCAACGCATCTAACCCACTGGTAGAAAAGAAACCCTCCACACAGCATCATAAGGATCACACATCCGTAGATTACCCCGCAGGAGATAACCCAACTGCTTAGCCTCAATTTGGCATCTCTCTATATCCTTCCACAACCACAACTACTACGCAATCACTTAATATTCCTGAGTCTGAACTCATCAACAAGACATGAAACTCTACTTCATTCCACAAATGAAATAACACGAAAGCATCTCTCAAACCCAAGACTGTATGACACATCCACAGTAATCGAGCATCCAATAGTTCGTTTCACATCTCAAGCAAACTCTTCCTGTCACATTCAAACAATCTGAACACATCCCGCAGTCACATCCTACTCATCATATAGCCATCCAACCACTCGCCGAGCCACCAGTACCACTCAGAGAGACACCACTGTACATAAAAGTCCAAAAGCACGTGCTCACACAACTGAAACTACTGAGCCTATGTTGCGGTCCAAACCGAGCCTCAAGTGCTCCAGACTAGCCTATTATTAGCACACTGAAATCACATCTCTCACCTCATCCATGGAATCACAAACTGTCGACATACAGTTGATATCGAGCGCTCACATGCACATACAAATGCGTGGGTGGAATTCAAATACTTATGCTTCAAGCTGAATCAACGTCGCACGATAAGGAAAGAAATATGAGATATTTATCTTGAATGCCATGTAGCCTCGCGAAGATAGGTATGGACGCCATCATACCGATCCACAAGACTCTACTAGAAATAACTCCAATAACCAGCACAGTTCATAACAGTATAAGAAAGATGGTACAAGAAATAACTTAGCTCGTTCACAGTTACAGAAAAATAGGCATGCTTTTCAAGTATAACAATAAATCCCAAATCTTTCGCCGAAGAACCCCAAAGATATATGAGCAAGTTTGAAAACTGTGATTTTTTCCTAAAACCTTTCAACAATAAATAAGATATTTCATTTTCAGATAGCATGAGGAAAATACATCTCTATGCCTACATGTCAATATACAGGTGAAATCATGAATGTCACCAAAACTCGGGTAGCATAAGGAAATGCATCTCTATGCATGTATTTCAAGTACGCATGTCAAATGCTATGCATATCAGTGATGAACTCGTGTACTCACACTCTCAGAGTACTCAATCACTTAGTACTGTACGGGGTAGGTCCAGCCGAGGAAAGATCCATACCTCAATATAAATAGCAACTGAGAGTCAGTCACTCAATACTGTATAGGGCCAATCCATTCAAAGGAACTCCATCCTAAATATAAAAGTATAGGGCAACTCCATGCCCAGGGAAATCCATCCCAAATATGAATACATAGGGCAACTCCATGCCCAGGGAACTCTATCCCAAATGTGAACATATATGGCAACTCCATGCCCAAGGAACTCCATCCCAAATATAATATCCACTGCGCTCACTGTGGGTATACAGACTCCAGAGGGGCTCCTTCAGACCAAGCACTATATTAAACTAGATCCATGCATAAATAAATAGAAATATGTTGCGGCATGCACCCCAATCTCTTAATGATCACTCACAATCAAGCCTTCAACCTCACTCAGTCAATAATCTCTCCAGTCTCTCAGGCTCACAATGCTCATGCTAAGTAGCCCTAATACATGATACGGGATGTGACAATATACGATAATAGAGACTGAGATATGATATGTAATGATGAATGCGTCTGAGTACATAACTGAAATTAAGCAAATATCTCAATAGCAAAGAACGACCAATGTGGGTCCCAATAATACCAGCATATAGCCTAAACATGACTTCTAGCTACACAATTTCATGGAATCGACTAAATCACGATTCACACGGTGCACGCCCACACGCCCGTCACCTAGCATGCGCCTCACCTCAACATTCATCACATAACACGTAATTCGGGGTTTCATACCCTCAGCACCAAGTTTCGAAGTGTTACTTATCTCGAACGAGCCAAATCCAATACCGAGCAAGCCAGACGATGCTCCAAAATGCCACCACGCGCATACCGACCTCCGAACAGCTCGAAACTAGCCAAAAGAAACTCAAATACATCAATTAATGCCTAAGGAAACAAACCCAATCGATAAAGGTCGAATCTTTAATCAAAAGCCCAAAATTATCCCAAAGGTCAAACCCGAGCCCGCAACTCAGAATAAAAAAAAACTCAATAAATCCAACAACCCATTCTATTACGAGTTCAACCATACTAGTTTCACCCAAATCCAACTCCGAATCGCTAATCAAAACTCAATAACTCACTCTATGAAACTTTAGGCAAAACCCCCCAATTTTTCGCTTTTGCAATCATCAACCAATTGCCAAACACGAAGATAGATTCTTGATATAAAATCAAAAATTAGTAGATAACACTTAACCCAATCCGCATGGTGAAAATTGCTTCAAGAATCATTTGAATCCGAGCTTCATAGCTCCAATTATGATAAAATGGTCGAAACCTCCGAAATAGAGTACTTATAATTCTACCCAGACATTCCTCTTACGCGAACGCAGAAAACCCATCGTGTTCGCGATGAAAAAAAATAATCATCCACCAAAATACTATATGCATTCGCGACATAGACCTCACGAACGCGATTCACAACAGCTCCAACATACGCGATCGCGTAAGCTACTTCGTGAACGCAAATGCATACTCCCCAGTCCCAGCTTCTCATCTTTGCCCTAGACCTCACAAAGGTGCGTGAACGCGATGCCACTGGCACGAACATGATGAAGGAAAATGACCAGCTCCTCTGATACATTATGCGATCGCGTCCCAATCTTCATGATCGCGAAGAAGGTTTGAAACACTAGCAAACAACAGCTACTAGCAGTGCCAAAATGAAGGAAATTGATCTGAATACCCTCTGATACACGCCCGAGCCCCTCGGGACCCCGTCCGAACATTCCAACAAGTCCCCTATCATAACACGGACTTACTCAAGGCCTCAAATCATGCATAACAACATCGAAATGACAAATTGCACCTCGAATTGAACTTAATAAATTTGAACTTTTCAACATCCAAAGCTCATGCCAAAACATATCAAATTAACTCCGAATAAACTCAAATTTTGCACACAAGTCCCAAATAACATAATGAAGCTATTTCAATTCCCTCAATTCCCGTAACCACAATTTGAATCCGATATCCTCAAAGTCAACCCCTGGTTAAAATTATGAACTTTCCAAACCTTCGAATTTCCAACTTTCACCAATTTATGTCGAAACCTTCTAGAGACATCCAAATGCTAATCCGGGCATACACCTGAGTCCAAAATCACCACCCGGACCTAACGGAACCATCGAAACTCCATTACGGGGTCAAATTCACAGAAGTCAAACTTGGTCATCTCTTCCAACTTAAAGCTTCAACAATGAAATTTATTCTTCCAAATCGATTTTGAATAACCTAAAAACCAAAACCAACGATTCACACAGGTCATATAACATTATATGATGTTTCTCAAGACTTTAAATAACTGAACGGAATGCATATTCTCAAAACGACCGGTCGGGTCGTTACATCCTCCCCTACTTAAAACATATGTTCGTCCTCGAATGTGCCAGAATTGTTCCAAAGCCATCAACCCACCGTGTAACCTTACCATGAACATACCCGGGGTGATCCCATGTCTCCCTATTCAATATAGGCCCGACAGTGCAACATAAATTAAGATCATAAGTTCAACCTTAGCCCGTAAACCACAGAATCCAACTTCTAACGTCCGAAATTTCTTACAAGACCCGAACTTCCCATCTGCACGCTGTAAAAGTCTAAACAAGTTGTATCCAGCCATAACCACAACCCAAGATGCATTCAAATGACATACCCCACGACTTGCATACTTGTAGCAAAATTTTTGATAACAGTATATGCTCAAAACAACCCAATACCGATAATAAACCTCATATCAAACAAAACCTCATTCTAAAACCCCTTTTACACTGCCGATGATGAAAGAAACACGAAAAAACTCATAATTATTCTTCATATCAACAAGTCATTGAGCTCTCTCTCGTCCGACAAGAACCAAAGACAAATCCTAAGCCAACTTCCAATATTATTCTTCCGTAATCCAATCCGATAGTATCCATTCTAGTCCAATGACCTCATTTCATCAAACACAACCATTCCAGTGACTTTCCACATAAATACAATCTAAAGCCATAACCAATGCAATCCTTGCACCAATAAGCAACAATCCAAATGTACTCAATCATGGAAAATGACTCAAACAAGAAAACAATCCCGCAAGTTCAACAAGTAGCACCACAATCGCAATGCTACGAACCCATCATACATAGTAGAACCAAGACACATGAATGTAACACAAAGGATCATATCTCAACATAACTCCGCTGTAATGCGTGACCCCATCCAAACATTGGTCCATATGAAATACCTCAAGCCACCATGTCCGAAATAAAAAATCACGCGCAATTCGACCTCAAGTGCCCAAGATGCATGACCATAACCATAGAGAAACAAATAACACAATACCACAGTCCAAAAAGAACATAACCAATGCGCAATCACTTAATCAAAACCAAAATACCCATCTCGCACAAATTCCGCTATAATGCCCAAATAGAACTGCACCATATGTGCATATAACCAACGAATCACAACCCCTCGTGGCATAGAAGGGTAACTCATAGAACATATTAGAACATGAATAAGCTCAACTCTAACCGAATGGAAGATCCCTCAACAATAGCAATACGGAGTCAACCAATCCGACCCGGTGTAAAATACACATCCTCATTGGGTCTACCAATGGACCCCAAATCAACTCTGGTCACACACAAATAGATAAATAACTGTCTTGAAGTCCACAATGACTTAATCATAACACATCGTATCATCTGGCTAGCTTTGGCCACAACTTCATAGTCCACAACTACGAAATAATCTGCTTCTGAGAACTCCCAGTCTCCAAATTCATAAAACACACGAATCACCATATATGCTCCCAACTCCACCGCTCGAATGTCTAACACATCTCCCATACACGATCATCCCATGAGAAATACTTTCATAATTCGTCCGTTCCATATAGAAAAATCTGAATATCAGCGGTCGACCAACCAGGCGAGTACCGCAATATCAATGAAGCATCCGTAAGTCAAAACACAGTGCATCTTCTGAAATGTACACTCTCCTCAAGCAATACCAAATAGTTATAGCATTCATCTAAACATCAGAAACCATCCTTGCTACCTAAGAACTCATGACCTCCCCTTCAAAACGGAACCATGACCTTGCACATGCAAATCTCCATCCCACTCAACACACCGCATCTATCATGCCATCATATGAAAAGTACGAGAATCTCATCATCAACTCTGAGTCACAAGCAAGATACATATTCGGTCAGTCAGAAATGTTCTATTTGATCCCAACCAGGAGGAAACCACAATACGCAACATGCTCCTCGCGTCGGTAGGAAATATCTATCTCAAACCGTAGTAGAAACCATCGAGAACTCTTTGAAACCTATTTTCACATGACCAGGCCATCAGAACTGAATCTCTCTAACTCAATCAAGCCACGCAGGTCGCCAAAGGCCAAGAACATTTCCACAAAACACCCGTAGAGACGCATCACATCATAAGTACCCAAAGAACCGACCATATCTATTACCATACTGATCTAACCTACTACCAAGATGTCCTATTCCTCCGAGTTCCCTCTGAATTACCCTCAAGTTGACGCTTCTCCTTTCCAGAAACAACATGATCATTAACCAAAGCTCACCACAAGAGGTCCTAACATAAAACCACACGCCTTAAATCCCATAAGCCGATGTATTCTCTCTTAAGCACCCTAAAAGTATCACAACCGAGATACCCACTTTGAAGAGACCTCCAGTGAATCTAAAGCCATTTCCTTTACCTTGCTAATACTGAAATGTAGAATCCATAAGGATATAGAAATATCCCGAGTTTCGACACCACCCAAAGTAAATCTCAGCTTTTAGCCATATACCAATCCGCAAAATTCTCAATTGCTACATATAAAGCTTTAATCCATTAGAACCTTCTCGAGATGCTGGATCCCCAATTGCATTGCCCAAACGGGCCAAACGACATGTGCCTCATTAGCTCAATAACACCCAAGGAAGTAATCTGCACCTCTAAAGCAACCGAGTCAGTCCCTTTTCTTAGTAAATTAGATCTATCACGAACAACCCTAGACCATTTCCAAGACTCCCATATATCCATAAGATGTAATACATCATGCATCCAAAACTTTTCTCACTAGTCATCCTCAAAACCAGTCTCTGCATGTCGTAACCGATCCACAAGTATGTCTCAGACTAAAACCAATATAACACGTAACCATGCCATCAAATCGTCAATAACAGACTCCCCCACTTGGCTCAAGAATAAAACATCTAATAACTCACAATGACCTTACTCTATTACGACCATAATCTCGCAGTGAGATTCAACTAAATCCTTCACAAGCTCCTGCAACACACCCCATTAAAAAACTTCAAACCATCCGCTAAGCCCATATGCATCCTCGTGACAGTTAGGTTAACTTTCTCAACCAATCCAAATTTAATCGCAACACATATAACCCACTAGTAGAAAAGAAACCCTCCACACAACATCATAAGGATCACACATCCGTAGATTATCTCCAAGGACATAGCCCACTTGCTTAGCCTCTGATTGCCATCTCTCTATATCCTTCCACAGCTGCAACTACTATGCAATCACTTAATTTTCCTGAGTCTGAACTCATTAACAAGACATGAAACTCTACTTCGTTCCACAAATGAAATAACACAAAAGAATCTCTCAAAAGCCTTCATAACCCAAGACTGTATGACACATCCACAAAAATCGAGCATCCATTAATTCAATTCACATCTCAAGAAAACTCTTCCTATCATATTCAAATAATATCAACACATCCTGCAGTCATATCCTACTCATCATATAGCCATCCAACCACTCACCGAGCCACCAGTACCACTCAAAGAGACACCACTGGACATAGAAGTCCAAAAGCACATGCTCACGCAACTGAAACTACCAAGCCTAAGCTGCGGTCCAAACTGAGCCTCAAGTCCTCCAGACTATCCCATCATCAGCACACCAAAATCACATCTCGCACCTCATATATGGAATCACAAACCGTCGACGTACAATTGATACCGAGTGCTCACATGCGCATATAAATGCGTGGGAGGAATTCAAAGACTTATGCTTCAAGCTGAATCAATGTCGCACGATAAGGAAAGAAAGATGGGATATTTATCCTGAATGCCCTGTATCCTCGCGAAGATAGGTATGGGCATCATCATACCGATCTGCAAGACTCTACTAGACACTTGTGTATGACTCGTAGAACCTATGAACCTAGAGCTCTGATACCAACTTGTCACGACCCAAAAACCAAACCATCATGATGGAACCCGACCCGACCCGCTAGGTAAGCTAATTAACAATAATACACAATATAATAATACTGATGTGAGTTAAAGATGAGATAACTGAATTTTTATACAACTCACCAAGAACTGGTAGTACAAGTCATGAGCTTCTAAGATATAGAGTTTTTAAAGCTGGTTTGAAATAAAATACACCATCTGTTTGAAATATACAAGAATAGATCTGAAATACTAAAGCTACCAAGATCAAGAGGCAGCTATGACTGGAACGCATGTACATCTTCAGATCCATCTCCCACTATACACAACAACATCAGCATCCAACATCTGCACGCAAGGTGCAGAAGTATCGTATGAGTATAACCGACCCCATGTACTCAATAAGTAACAAACTTAACCTTAGGTTGAAAGTAGTGATGTGTGGGACAAGGGTCAGAGTCCAACCCTAATAACCATCAACATTTCATAATAGTATAATAAAAATGGTACAAGAAATAACTCAGCTCATTCATAGTTACGAAAACAATAGGCATGCTTTTCAAGTATAATAGTAGATCCCAAATCTTTCGCCGAAAAACTCCAAAGATATATGAGCAAGTTTGAAAACTGTGATTTTTTCCTAAAACCTTTCAACAATAAATAAGACATTTTATTTTCAGATAGCATGAGGAAAATACATCTCTATGCCTACTTGTCAATATACAGGTGAAATCATGAATGTCACCAAAACCCGGGTAGCAGAAGGAAATGCATCTCTATGCATGTATTTCAAGTACGCATGTCAAATTCTATGCATCTCAGTGATGAACTCGTGTACTCATACTCTCAGAGTATTCAATCACTCAGTACTGTACGGTGAAGGTCCAGCCCAGAAAATATTTATCCCTCAATATAAATAGCAACTGACAGTCAGTCACTCAGTACTGTATACGGCCAATCCAACCCAGGGAACTCCATTCCAAATATAAAAGTATAGGGCAACTCCATGCCCAGGGACCTCCATCCCAAATGTGAATATATATGGCAACTCCATGCCCAGGGAACTCCATCCCAAATATAATATCCATTGCTCTCACTATGGGTGTGCAGACTTCGAAGGGGCTCCTTTAGCCCAAGCGCTATATTAAACCAGATCCAGGCATAAATAAATAGAAATATGTTGCGGCGTGCAGCTCGATCCCTTAATTATCACTCACAATCAGGCCCTCGGCCTCACTCAGTCAATAATCTCTCCAGTTTCTCGGGCTCACAATGCTCATGCTAAGCAGCCCTAATACATGATACAGGATGTGAAAATATACGATAATAGAGACTGAGATATTATATGTAATGATGAATGCGACTGAGTAAATAACTGAAATTAAGCAAAAAACTCAATAGCAAAGAACGACCACTGTGAGTCCCAATAATATCAACATATAGCCTAAACATGACTTCTAGCATCAATTACAGCTCAGGTACTCTAACACATAGAGTACAGTAAACTATTCAGGGAAGATAGCTAGACAGTTCCATCGAATCGACTAAATCACAATTCACACGGTGCATGCCCACACGCCCGCCACCTAGCACGCACCTCACCTCAACATCCATCACATAACACGTAATTCGGGGTTTCATACTATCAGCACCAAGTTTAGAAGTGTTACATACCTCGAATAAGCCAAATCCAATACTGAGCACGCCAGACGATGCTCCAAAATTCCATCACGCGCGTACCGACCTCCGAACGGCTCAAAACTAGCCAAAAGCAACTTAAATACATCAAATAATGCCAAAGGAAACAAACTCAATCGATAAAGGTCAAATCTTTAATCAAAAGCCCAAAAGCATCCCAAAAGTCAAACCCCAAACCCGCACCTCGGAACCTGACAAAACTCACAAAATCCGACAACCAATTCAATTACAAGTCAAACCATACTAGTTTCACCCAAATCCAACTCTGAATCGATGTTCAAAACTCAAAAACGCACTCTATGAAACTTTAGGCAAAACCCCCAAATTGTTCTCTTTTGAACTCATCAACCAATTGCCAAGAACGAAGATAGATTCGTGATATAAATTAAACACCTAATAGAGAACACTTACCTTAATCCACATGGTGAAACAAATGCTTCAAGAATCGTCTCAATCCGAGCTCCATAGCTCCAATTATGATAAAATGGTGGAAACCCCCAAAATAGAGTACTTATAATTTTCCCTAGGCATTCCTCTTACGCGGAAAATCAATCGCATTTGAGATGAACAAAAATAATCTGCCACCAAAATACTCTACGTGTTCGCGGCATAACCCTCGCAAACGCGATTCACAATAACTCCACCTTACGCGATCGCGTAAGCTACTTCATGAACGCAAAGGTATACTCCGCAGTCCCAGCTTCTCATCTCTGGCCTACGCGAACGCAGTCATAAGGGCATGAACGCGATGCAAAGACCTCATAAAGGTGCGCGAACGTGATGCCACTGGCGCGAACGTGATGAAGGAAAACGACCAGCTCCTCTAATATACTATGCGATTGCGTCCCAATCTTCGGGATCGCGAAGAAGGTTTGAAACACCAGCAAAGATTAGCTCGGGAAAAGGAAAATGATCTGAATACCATTCGAAACATGCTCGAGACCCTCGGGACCCTGTCTGAACATTCCAACATCACCGCTAGGCAAGCCAACGATGAACTATCCATGTAATTGTTCATTTTAATACTTTTAAAGTCATTGATTTTATTTAATAAGAGAACGATTAATTGGTTATTGTAGTAACGTAAAGCATAAAATATATGAAAGAGTGAAGTAGTGGATTTAATAATCAAAACCATAAAATATCTACTAGAATCTTCCAAAACCCGGTGTCATAAGTGCCTAAGCAAACTAGTAGAATATACAAAACCTCCTATACTACTGTCTGGAGTAAGATAGATAGAAAAATAAATACAACGAGAAAAGACTCTGGGCGCTGCAGAGCGAGCACAGAAAGCAGCTCCCCACTAAGTCTCGGAGTAGCGGGGGTACGCACCTGAATGGCTGCCAGATGCACCTACCTTAGATCCTGCACGATTAGTGCAGATGTGTAGCATGAGTACATAAACAACATGTACCCAGTAAGTATCTCGTCTAACCTCGAAGAAGTAGTGATGAGGGGTCGGCATCGACACTTACTAAGTGTCAATAAATAAAGTGCAGGAATTATAAATAAGTATGGAATACATTAGTAATAACGAAATATATGAACAATAAGTAAGTGGTTCTTTAACTAAATATTAATTAAAAAAAATCTCCAACTATCACATAGTAATTTCAACAAGTAAGAGCCATCAAGAAATTAAAAATTCTTAAGTCATGGAAGAAATCTCAAGTATAATCGAACTTCGAGCAATATCACGCACGATTTCTGTCGAGGTCGTACGGCCCGATCTAGAATAATGTGTACACTTCCGAGGGTCGATCGGCGTGAACTATAGATGCATCTATTACACTGCCAAGACATTCAACTCATTCCACATGAAGAGAGAATACTCTACGAATTTCGATTAACGGTCACTATACAAGAATAGTACTCAAAGAAGGTATAAGTTTCACTAACGATCAAATAACCGGCCAAAACTCAGAGTAATGAAGATAAGCTCTTAATTAACCCCTATACATGTCATCCCTATTACTAACGATAGCTTCACAGGCTCTCAATTGTCCTAAATAATGGAAAGCAGTACACATGTTTTGGCGGCCTCTACACCGCCCGTCGATGGCTGCACCTTGCCTGATAACCTACCCCTAACCCCTACTACCCTGCCCATACTCTCCACAGATATAAATCCAGTTATTCCATCTTCCATGCATTTACAAAGCTTCAAACACAATACACTACCATCTCAAAAACTAGATTTTCCTAATGTACCGCCACTATCCACCATGGCAACACCGTCATTGTTCTCCCCGTTTTGTCAATCACATCCACATCAACAATTACACTTTTCCTCCATCTCCAGTGATTCCCCACCCATTTCCCCAACAACACATGAACTTCTTAACCCCACCCTTACATCACTTTTACTACCAACAACCGCTGCCACAACTCCCCCCACTGTAGGAACAGCCAATCCCTCCCATCACCTTGAATCTCCCTTTGATGCAAAAACAATTGACAACTTTGCTCAACATCTCATGACGTTTATTCATGACGGACTACCAAATTATATTCAACAAGATCATGTAATGCAAATTCTCCATCTGCAAGACATCACAACTCTAGAGATTCAGACTCATCTAACGCAACTCCAGGAATGGGTCACTCAAATCCCCCCCCCCCCCCCC
>AWOL01S0004761.1:85878-112208 GCA_000715115.1 Nicotiana otophora | reverse complement strand
CACCCACCCTACTTGGAATACACTCCAACCACTCAATTACTGGCCTTACTACAACAACCATGCTCACAGCACCTACAGGAGCAGCCTCAACCGGAAGAAGAGTATCCACCACTGCCACAAGAAGCAATATTTGTGCAGCCTCTTTCGTTGCCACTGAGTGCACTATCTGTCACTCTATCGCTAGACAAAGTTGTGCCGGAGGACCAACCAATTCCTCCAAACATGTAAGAAACCTTTCTGGAGACCCTACATCAGATCAACCCTCTGACGATCTCTATGCATGAAAATATTGAAACAAAGTATTTGATTTTGGAACCACCAACGCCGGAGAGAACCTCCTTGAATATACGCCTTGACTTCTCCTCTAGGGACCAGAAATATGTTGTCCTCATGATCCCTAGGATCCCACCGGTGCCACTGCCAGAAAAGATGCCCAATACCCACCACCTCACAATGCATATGGAAATGTTTCTAGCTCCGAGAGGAAGCTCCTCCCCCATGACCGTTAGATCAATGAAGATTATGCTTCGGAATTGTCGTGGGGAAAACGGTCCGGATTTTCGTGGCAACCTACATTTTCTACTTGACTAGAACAATCCTTCCATCCTATGCTTCACTGAGACGCATATGGAAGATCATTCCTCTCTTATCAATGAATTTAACTTTACAGATCTCATTCACGTAGCAACTAGAGGTTACTCAGGTGGCATAGTGATACTGTGGCATGCAGATGAGTTAATTGTTGATCCTTTGGCTATTACTGCGCAAGAAATCCTTGCCTCCGTCCAGGTAAGCAAATCTTCCAAAATTTGGTATCGATCTTTAATTTATGCAAGTACCTCATATCACTATAGACAACTTCTATGGAAAAATCTCGAACACTTTTCCACTACCCATACTCTCCATGGTTACTTTGCAGAGACTTTAATGAAATTACTAGCAGTGCTGCTAAATTCAGGGGTAACCCCATAAACCTTAATAGGTCAACTGCTTTTAACACATATCTGAATAACCTTAATATGATAGACCTTGGTTTTATTGGATCACATTTTACTTGGTCCAATAAATGTAAGGCTAGAGTAAATTAATTCTTGATCGCTTTGATAAATTCTTCGCCAATGAATCATGGCTTGACATGTTTCCTGACTGTAGTGTCATACATCTACCTCGTACATACTCCGACCATTTTCCTTTATTACCTAATCTTCATAAGGCTACTCCAAAACCTCTGACCAACTTTAAACTAGAAACAATGTGGTTTATCCATCCTGACTTTACATTTGTCGTTGCTGCTAATTGGTCAACAAATTTTGATTATTTTAATGCCTTACAATGCTTTATAGATCATGTAACTTATTGGAATAAGCACATTTTTGGAAATAGTTTTTATACAAAGAGAATTCTCCTAGCATGCCTCAATGGCTTACAGATCATGGAGAACTCTCGAAAAAATAGCTTTCATTATAATCTTGAAAAGCAGCTAATCACTGAATTTAATTTAATACTAAAACATAATGAAGATTTTTGGAAGCTTAAATCGCGAATCCAATGGCTTAATGACAGGGATATAAACACTAGATTCTTTCATAATTCTACTACTCAACGTCGTAGACGTAATCGAATTCTAGGATTAAACGACCTTGTAGGTAACTGGACCTTTGATCACTCTAAAATTACTTCAATTATCTTTCACTATTTTACTGATATCTACACCACACAACTCCCCTAATATTCTTCCACACCAACTCTTCCGTCCCTTAACTATCTATCGCCCACCAATATTCATATCCTCTCTCGTCCACTTACTCATGTTGAAATCTACAATGCAGTTCACTCTTTTCAACCATTCAAAACGCCTGGTCCTGATGGTATACATCTCATCTCTTTCAAAAATATTTGCATCATACTCAACATGCCAATGCTAACACATATATGTCTTGCATTCACTAGGGGCACTATTTCTCCTGACATTAACAAAACATTTGTAATGCTTATCCCTAAAATAAAAAATCCATCCACTATTTCCTATTATAGACCTATTGGGCTTTGTAACACCATTTATAAAATTATTACTAAAATCATAGTTAACCGGATTAGGCCCTTTCTCCCAACCCTTATCAGACCCACTCAATCCAGTTTTGTTCTAGGGCGCCGAGCTGTAGATAATGCAATCATTGTACAAGAAGCCCTTCACCCTTTCCGTCAAACCAAAGGACGTATAGGGAAAACGATGTTAAAAGTAGACCTTGAAAAAGCATTTGATAGGCTAGAATCATCCTTTGTGTGTTATTCACTTCAAAAACTTCACTTTCCACCATCAATTATAACACTTATTATGTCTTGTATTACCACTTCTTCTATTTCTATTCTTATAAATGGGAAACCAACCCCATTCTTTCAACCCTCTCATGGAATTCGTCAGGGCGACCTTCTATCCCCTTACCTTTTTATCATTTGCATGGAAACCTTATCCCAACTTATTGAGGAAGCTTTCATTACTAAACAATGGAAACCTTTTACCAATTCCCGTAGTGGACCAACTTTGTCACACTTACATTTTGTGGATGACCTTGTCCTCTTTTCCAAAGCAGATATCCCTAGTGCACATTCCATACTCCACATTTTTAATACTTTAAGTGTACAATCAAGTCAACGGGTTAACCTTTCCAAATCAATATTTATTTTCTCCAACAATGTCTCCTCTGACTCCAAAGGTACCCTCTTCTCCAGACTCAATATCTCATTTTCTTCAGCTTTTGGTAAAACTCTAGGCTTTCCAATGCCGAACATACACCCGAAATCTTCTGACTACCAATACATCCTGGACCACATGAATACTCGCCTGCAAGTGTGGAAAACTA
Source organism: Nicotiana otophora (assembly GCA_000715115.1). Taxonomy (NCBI): domain Eukaryota; kingdom Viridiplantae; phylum Streptophyta; class Magnoliopsida; order Solanales; family Solanaceae; genus Nicotiana; species Nicotiana otophora. The sequence continues at coordinate 109,347 of AWOL01S0004761.1, read as the reverse complement.
AATTCCCTAATCTTGTAGGACATACAACACTCGTGCGCTCTATCCTTAATTCTATCCCTATATACGCAATGCTAAATCATTTACTTCCCCCAAAAATACGGGACTATATTGACCGTATTGAGAGAAATCTTTTGTGGGGCTCCACCACCATCCACAAAAAAATTCATTTGGTCAACTGGGACATTGTTACAACTCCTAAGATACATGGGGGCCTTGGCCTCCAGAAAACTTATGCCAAAAACATTGCCATGGCTACGAGCCTAACATGGCGCTTTACTACACAATCGATTGCACTATGGGCTCATGTACTCCAGGGAAAGTATTGTGCACCTAGAGCTACACTACTTCCCACCAATTCCTTTAACGTCAAACTGACTGACTCCTCCATATGGAAAAACATGGCAAAGGCTGCCCCTTTATGTCGACAAGGGGCTGCATGCAATGGTGCTTCTGGCATTAACATTAGTCTTTTGTATGATAAATGGAATTTGCCCAACCTGTCACTCCGTCAACCTATTCAGGGCCAATTACTAAGGCATGAATTATCCTATCTCTTAGTCACATATTGGTTTCATCTAACTACCATCTTGAATTCCTCACATTTCACCTGCCTTCCCACATTTTGTTTACTCATTCACAATACTCATGTTTTACCTAATTCTCCTTACTCCAATATGCTCCATTAGTCTCATACACTTGATGAAGTTTTCTCCACTTCATCTGCCAATCAGTTATACCTCCTTCACCAATATCATTAACCACCAACATTATAAATAGGCATGGAATACATCAGAGATGAAACATATGAATACGTAAACCCTGGATCAAATAGTACTGAAGCATCCCTACCGCAGACAGAAATAATACATGTTATCACGGCGTCAAAGGCTACTACATCCGGTCTAGCTGGAAAGGCATAGAACCTAGTTGGAGCACCACCTGACTGGCCTCCACCTCTAGGACGAGCCCTACCCACCTACCCTCTGCCTCTAGTCGGCCGGACAGCTAGTGCTGCAGATGGTGTGGTAATCATGGGCTGATGGCCCTGCTATACAACCTTGCCTCGAACCCTGGGGTAGAATCTCCTCACATGTCAAAGCTCCTCGCACTCAAATCAACCTCTCGGTGTTGAAGATGCCTGACCCTGAATCTGACCCTGGGGACCTGAACGCCCCCACTGGAAGAACCCTGAATAGACGGTGGACGGTAGGAGCTCTCTGGAATGGCGCTGAAATAGGGACGCATTGGAGCACCCTGAGAAGGCGGCAACGCTGAATACGTGGGCCTGCTAGACTGGCCCCACAAACGTACCTCTTCCCCCAGACGGAGCACCACTGAACCCTCTAGAATATCGAGGCCGCTTGTCCCTCATTGCCTGCTCTCGGTCCTGTTGATGAATACCCTCGATCCTCCGAGCTATCTCCACAACCTTCTCGTAAGGAGTCCCCATCACAATCTCGTGGGCCATAGTGACCTCGATACTATAGTGCAAGCCCATAATAAACCTCTGCACTCTCTATGCATCGGTGGGGAGTATCATATGTACATGGCGAGACAACTCAGAGAATCTCACCACATAATCGGTTACAGACATCTGACTCTGCTGGAGCCGCTCCAACTGACCCCATAACACTTCCCTCTGAAAAGGTGGGATAGATCTCACCAGAAAGAGACGTGTGAACTGGTCCCAAGTCAATGGAGGAGAACCTGCTGGTCTGTTGAGAAGATAGGACTGCCACCATCTATGGGCCCTACCCTCCAGCTGAAAGTCCACACCGTGGGACCCTAATACTCTCATCTTATGCAGTCTATCCCTGCAACGATCAATAATGTCCTTGGGGTCCTCATGTTGCTCACTGCCAAAGTCAGAATGGTAGAGTCTGGTCTATCTATCCAATAGCTTTTGCAGATCCCCGGTCATGGCTGGTCTGGGCTCTGGTATGGCCGCTGCAACTGGATGATCCCCACCCGCAGGTAGTTTAACCGGGGTTTGATATACGGCAACAGCATGCCTTGGAGCCTGAGCGGTAGGGGTCTGTGCTCCCCCTCCCGCCTGAGATGTGGCTGGGTCTGCTGGAAATAAACCAACCTGCGTCGTAGTGTCTATGAACTGCAGCATACGGCCTATGACCTCCTGGAATCCCGGTGCGGACATGAAATCTGCCGGGGCCGGCTCAACTACTGTAACTCGCCCTACTCCTCAATTAGAAGATCCTCCACTGGATCCACTGGTTCCATAATAGGAGCAACTCTATGATGCCCTCGTCCTCTGGCAAGAGCTGGAGCTGGAGCCCTCTCTCGGCCTCTAGCAACAGGGGGTGCAGCTCCTCCACTGTTGGGTACATCTGTCGTGCGCGTTCTCACCATCTATGAGAGAATAAGAAAAAGATACTTAACACAACATCAACTACATGATAAGAGACTCTATTAGGCCCGCTCATGACTTGTGAGACCTATGTGAACCTAGTCCTCTGATACCAAGCTGGCACGACCCAATTCTCACTATAGGTCATGATGGCACCCAACGTCTCCGCTATGCAAGCCAACTGTGAACTATCCATGTAATTGTTCATTTTATATTTTTAAAGTCATTGATTTTATTTAGTAAGAGAATGATTAATTGGTGATTGTAGTAATGTAAGCCATAAAATACATGAAAGAGTGAAGTAGTGAATTTAATAATCAAAACCACAAAATATCTACTAGAATCTCCGAAAACTCGGTGTCACAAGTACATGAGCAAACTAGTAGAATATACAAAATATCGTATACTACTACCTGGAGTAAGATAGATAGAAAAATAAATACAATGATAAGAGACTTTGCGCGCTGTAGAATGGGAATAGAAAGTAGCTCACAACTAAATCTCCCGGTAACGGGGGTACGCGCCTGAATGGCTGTCAAATGCACCTGCCTCAGATCCTGCACGATTAGTGCAGACGTGTAGCGTAATTACATAAAAAACATATACCCAGTAAGTAACTAGTATAACCTCAAAGAAGTAGTGATGAGCGGTCGATATTGACACTTGCTAAGGGTCAATAAATAAAGTGAAAAAATTATAAATAGCCATGGAATACATCAGTAATAACGAAATAATGAACAATAAGTAAGTGGTTCTTTAACTAAATATCAATAAATAAATCTCCAACTGTCACATACTAATTTCAACAAGTACAAGACATCAAAAAATTATAAATATTCAAGTCATTGAAGAAATCTAAAGAATAATTTGACTCCGAGCAACATCACACACGATTTATGCCAAGATCGTATGACCCGATCAAGAATAATGTGTACACTACCGAGAGTCAACTGACGCGAACCATATATGCATCTATTATACTGTCGAGGCATTCAACCCGATCCACAGGAAGAGACAATACTCTGCGAACTCCGATTAACGGTCACTACATAAGAATAGTACTCAAAGAAGGCATAATTTCTACCAACAGTCAGGTAACCCGCCAAAACTCAAAGTAATAAATATCGCTCTTTACTAATCCTTTATCCAATTTCAATAATAATTTAAGTAATTAACTAATAATTGGATGCAAATAATACAAGTAATACATGGTAGAGTCCTAAAACTACCCGGACATAAGAATGATTTTTAACTACATGCGGACTCTCGTCACATAGTGCGCATGTAGCACCCACAGTTATTAGAAAACAATTATTTATAGTACCTACGGGAAAAATTCTCTCTTACAAGGTTAGGCAAGAGACTTACCTCGTTTCCAATTCCTCTTCTCGGTCCACAAGTCACACTAAAAACCTCAAATCGGTGACACACAATCCAAAACTAGCCAAATATTATATAAACTAATCAATATATGCTCAAAAGGTTATAATTTAACTATTAGAGTAATTATCCAACCCACATTGAAAGATTTCTAAAATTCACCATCAGGGCCCACCAGCCAGAATTTTGGAAATGTTTGCAAATAAAAGATACCCATAACCTCACGAACAAAAATATATAATTTCTACTCAATTCCATAATAATTTTCGTGATCTAATTTTATTTTTATCAAATCCTAGGTTTTTCAACTAAATCCTATAATTTCCACAATTTATATGTTAAAATCTACCAAAATCCATATATTAAACCCATGTTATATAGAAATTACTTACCTTACAATGATAGGTGAAATATTCCTTTCCAAGAGCTCCAAAATCGACTAACCCAAAAAGTGAAATGAGAGAAAATGAACCCAATCCCCGATTTAAAACAAGTCTCTGCGCAGCTGACCCTTCTTCGCGATCGCGGAATAAGCCTCACGATCGCAAAGGCAAAACTGGCCCAGGCCCTGAGATCCCTCATCACGAATGTGAGGGCTCTCTCGCGATGGTGAAGACTTGACTCAACTGAGCTCAGCGAATGCTACATTACCTTTGCGAACGTAAAAGGGTAATGGTACTGACCCCTCCCAGACCCCTTTTCTCGTACACGAACGCGAACCGTTTCACGAGAACGTGAAGGCCACAGGCCCCAGACCTTCGCGAACGCAGACTGAGGATTGCAAGCGCGAAGAACAATTACCCAGTCCCCTAAATTCCATCTCCGCGAACACGACACAACCTCCGCAATCACAAAGAAGGAAACCAGAACCAACAATGACATATTTTTAGACTTACCTCTGAGTGATCCGAAACTCACCCGAGCCACCCGAGACCCCGCCCAGTTGAACCAACTAGTTCATAACATAATATGGACATACTCAAACCCTCAGAACACGTCAAACAATATCAAAATTAAGAATCGCACCCCAAAACCAAATTGAATCAAATTATGAACTTCAAGTTTTTCAACTTACTCCGAATGTGCTGAATCATACTTAGACTACTCGGAATGACACTAAATTTTGCGTACAAATCATATATCCCCATACGGAACTATTCACAGGCTGAAAATCACAAATGAGCCTCGATAACACCAAAGTCTACGCAAAACCAAATTTAAAGAACTTGAAACCTTCAATGCACCAACTTTCAACATTAAGCGTTGAAACGCTCCTGGACCAAACCCTGATCTGAACACACGCTTAAGTCTAAAATCATCATACGAACCTATTGGAACTATCAAATCCCGATTCCGAGGTCATTTACTAAAAATAATGATTATAGTCAAACTTGGCCATCTTAGGCCACTATTAAGGAACCAAGTATTTCGATTTCAACCCGAACCCTTCCAAATCCAAGTCAATCATCCCCGCAAGTCATAAAAAAGTAAAGGCACATACAAGGAGGCTTAATTAGGGGAACATAGATTTAGAAAGGAAAACGACCAGTTGGATCGTTACACTCTAACTTTCCAATGCACCTAAATACAATTTTATATCTTTGAAAATAAAAGATATGCCGCCTTATTGTACGTTAAGAACAACACATCTGAATTTTGTTTTTGTAAATTATAAATTCATATAGGACTCGAACAAAAAATAAAATTATTGGTCTAGATTGTGGTAATAACTTTATTTTTTAGAAATTGGTTGTCTTGACCAAAGTTCATCATTAACAATCCTAAGAAAGAAAATAATTTTATTGACCTACCAAGATCGTAATCTTCTCTTAGATTCTTATATTTTGATGAAGTGAGGACATGATATGTGTTATTTATGACTAACATTTTGTATATCAACGACTAAATATTTTGAAGTGTGTAAAGTTATAATTTATGTGGTAGACCCATCGCTAAGAAGGTAAAAATTAACATGTTCACATCGATTATAAATTTTAGTTATGATTCATTTAAATAATTTCTCTCTCTAAAATAACCCTCTCTATAACGGCTACCCTAACGACTTTATTGACTAGCGTGTTTCTTCACGCTCCACCAGATGGAGCTATCAGGAGGCCAACTTCCGGTGTGTAAGGAGAAGCAAAACATCCCTCTCGAGGGAGAAACACTACAGAAAGTAATTGCAAAACATACAACTCACAATGGAATGCCAGGTGTGATTTTCAAAGACAATGATTATTATGGCATAATGGCATAAGAATGTAAGTACACTATCATTGGTCGATTTCTTAAATCCCGCCCCTAAATTGATAGAATTAGGTTAAGGTTTAAAGAGCTCATCACTCTTAAAGGATTTGCTAGAATCAGAGTCTATATCAACTACAATGTTTTCATTGATTTATTAAATGAGGAGGATTGGCAGACGGTGTGGTTTAAAAGGGTAATTGAAATTGATGGAAGACAAATGTGGCTACAAAAATGGTCACCTGATTTCAAGACTGAGGAAGACCTTTATGTTCCTCCAACGTGGGTTTGTCTACCGGGATTTCCATTCCATATGCACACATGGCATAACGTTAAACAACTTCTTAGCTCTGTTGGGACTCCTTTGGTCTTAAATGCTGCTACTTATGGCATAACTAGACAGACTATGGCCAAGATTAGGGTGGAGGCTAATCTTCTTAAACCACTTCCTGAAAGTGTCTTTATAGGCCAAGAATATGAGGACTCACCATTGGATGAGTATACCCAGAAATTGGAATATGAGGGCATACCTAATTACTGTAAATATTGTAGGAAACTAGGACATAAATGTGGAGGAGGTACAAGAAAAGTGTAATGAACAACCTCCTAACAACAAAGCCGCAAGTAAGGAAATTGTTCATGACAACAATATTCAGAAAAATGATACAGAAACAATCAAGGCTCAAGAGATATTAGAGGTTGAACAACAACTGGAGACAAGCACACAAAATCTCGATGAAGGAAAGATAAAGCAGAGGAATGATAACTCATTGGTACAAAAGAACCTGGAAGCAGAAACAAGCAGGAAATAGAAAAAGAAAAATAAAGCAAAGAAAATACCAAAAAGAATAGCAGCGTCATATTCAAACCTGCAATCCGAGAAAAGAATACAAAGATGCATTATCAAGTCAAGGCACCACCAGCTCAGCAACAATTATCAGGATCTATGATTTGAGATAATCATCAATAGAGTGCAATTAATCACTGTAGAACAATTGAAGGTGAGACAACATGAACTTTAAACTAGTACAATAATATGGAGCAGACCAAAGTCGACAGCACAAGGAAAGAGGAATTGAACAATGATAAAGACAGCACTGAAGAACAAATATCCAAGGAAGACAAATATGGGAATACAACTAAGGATGTCCACTCAACTAGTTTGCCCTCGGAGATAAAAAACCAAAAAGCCATAAATGTTTGTGTTGATCTTAACTGGGAACACGTAGCAAATCAAAGTCAGCTGTCGTAATGTTGCAATCAAGGAAAAATAAACCATCTGGAGGATGAAGCCACTTTGGAATCCAAAACACTGACTGATGGAGATGAGGTTACTTCTCAGACCCAAAATGAAGATGGATCTCCGTATACTATGGACGGAAGAAGAAACAGGAAGAACGACATAAATCATAATAAGCAAAGAGAACTTACAAAGATAACTGAAAGTTCTATAGGAAAGGGTGAATCTCGTGAATCCCCCTTCGTCAGAGGAAGAAGCAGAAACAGAAAAATAGGAAGACAAATAAAAGACAACACATCTTCTTCTCATAAAGGAAGATGAAACAAAAAGAACACCTCTCTCTCAATCCAACGATTAGTACAATCTTTTGGAATATAAGAGGGGTGAGATCCAAGAAATCTATTCATTGACTCAAACTTCTCACCAACATTAACAAAGTGGTTTTTGTGGCTATTTTTGAACATTTTGTTGAAATGAGTAAGATCCACGGCTACAAAAGATTTTTAGGATTTCAACATTATCATGCTAATGTTTATGATCTGGTGCTTCTAGAACTACCTACATCATAGTAAAGTGTTGGAAGACAATGAACAACAAATCACTTTTAAGATGAAAGATCATGCTACAGATACATTAACCTTTATTACAGCAGTATATGTTAAATATACTACTGGGGAAAGAAGGGAATTGTGGGATAACATACATGACATTAAAAATGGGATTGATGGCCCACGGTGTGTTGGTGTGATTTCAACATCATCATGGACCCGGATGAAAAATTAGGGGGAACTCCACACAGAGCTTATAAGAGTCTGGATTTTATTAGTACTATGGAATCATGTGGCTTATTATATATTGGCTTAACTGGTTCAAGATATACCTGGTGTAATAATAGAAGACCTAGCAAAAGGATTTGGAAGAGATTGGATAGAATTATAGTTAATGATCAATGGGCTCAACTTTTCCAAAACAACATTGTGAAGCATTTGGTCAAAAATGGATTTGATCATAGACCTTTATTGTTAAAGTGTCACAGTGATCAAAAACATCAAATCAAATACTTTATATTTCTCAATTTCTGGATCAATCAACTTGGTTTCCTTGATATGGTTCAGGAGGTATGGAATACAAATATTGAAGGCAATGCCATGTGGAGGCTTCAAAGCAAATTGAAGCTTCTAAGTAAGCATCTCAGTCAATGGTCGAGGGAAATCATTAGGGACATTCATGAATAGATATGTTCCTTTGTAGCTAAAGTGCAAATTCTGAAAGACTTTGATATGCAAAACAACAATGAGCAAGGAATAGAAGATCTCAACAAAGGTTTTGCAGAATATACAAGATGGTGGGGCATGCAAGAATATTTAATAAAGCAGAAAGCTAGAATTAATTGGTTTAAGGATGGTGATTTCAATACTAAATACTTTCACAATGTCTTTAGAATTAGGAGGATACGACTTCAACCTCATAGAATAAAGAATAACAGAGATAGATGGATCCAAGGTGATGACAACATTTCTAAGGTTGCAGTTCAGCACTTCAAGAGGTTCTTCAACTTAAACCAGCAGCCTACTATGAGCAATAATATCCTTAATTTCACAGCTAACATTATCACAAAGGAAGAGAATGAGATGTTAACTATGATGCATGTGGAAGAGGAAATAAAATAGACTATTTTTAGCATGAACGTTGAGAGTTCTGTTGGACCTGATGGTTTTAATGGGAATTGTTTTCAAGTTTCCTGCGATATTATCAAGCTAGACATTACTGAATTTTTCACTGAGTTCTTTAGAGTGAAGAACCTCACAAAGGTCTACTCTCACACCTGCATTGCTCTTATTCCCAAAGTGGATTCACCTTCTAGATTCGAAGAGCTTAGACCTATTAGTCTAAGCGATTATACTAGTAGGATCATTTCAAAGCTTTTAACCAAAAGACTGAACCCTCTTATTTCTAAGCTAATCTCTCAAAATTAAAGTGATTTTTTTTCTGGGAGATTAATCACGGAGAACGTCATGTAAGCTCAGGAGATCATTCATGATATCTCCAAACCTAACAAGGGAGGGAATACTGTTATGAAACTTGATATGGCTAATGTCATGACCCTATTTTCCCTCCGTAGGAAGTCGTGATGGCACCTAGTCTCTACGACTAGGTAAGGCTAATATATTGACAACAATTAAATAAATATAAATAACAAAATAATCAACCCAATTTGATAAACTCATATAACTACTAAAAAGAAAAGTCTCAACCATATAATTGCCAAGAACTGTGGAACAGAGTCATAAGCACTATGGAATAACTAAAACATATGATACATCACTGTTTGCGAGAAAATACAACAATAACAGAGAATAAGGGAAGGGGACTCCGAGCCTACAGATGCTGAGTAGGTATACCTTGAAGTCTCTAGTAAAAGCAGCTAACAGGAAATCTCTATTGATCGGCACAAGCGGACGTACCTGGATCTGCATAAAAAGATGTGCAGAAGCATAGTAAGAGTACACCACAATGATAACCTGTAAGTATCAAGCCTAACCTCAGATGAGTAGTGATGAGGCCAGGTCAAGACACCTACTAGGATATGAAATAGGCAGTATAAAATGAAATACGGATAAAAATGGAAAGTAAGAAAGCAATTAATATGGAACAAGATTATAGCATGATCTAATACCGGAAAATCAACAGTAGAAATAGCATAAAAAAAGCAACTAAATGACTACAATGATCATGTCCGGACAACAACTGGTAGAACACTAAGGAATGAAACAACAAATATATTTTCCCACCAAAACACCTTGCAACGTGAAATAAACAGCAAGAAGCACATCGAGGTACCGCCTCGTGTATAATGAAATCAAAACCAAGGTACCGCCTCGTATAATCAAGAATCACAACCGAGGTACCGCCTCGTATATACTTTTTTCAATTTCCAATCACAATCTTTCCTTATGCCACCGTGTGAGCCTTACATTTGAAAATAGGTTTTGAAACTAGTTTTCCCGAAATAGCTACATGCGCTTTAGCCCACCTTATGACGCCGCGTGGCTTCATGTAGTTCCCGTACAAGCAACACGCACATAAGTCCCACCTTATACCGCCGCACGCACATCAACCCAAGCCTCATACCTCCGTATGCGCATTTATATCATATCACAATAATAACTCGCACCACAAGTGCCCACATATCACAACTTGCTAACAATAATAATATCAATATTTTCACAGCAATAGTCCATGGCTCCACCACAACGTATACAAAAATACCAACAATAATAATGGATGAAAAATCCTCAATAAGATAGATGTTTCAACAGCATCGCCTTAACATATTAACGACTTTCACAAATTCAACACCAAATAACTCAAAAATGAGAAAATAATATTTAACCACGATATTAGATAGGACTAGCTCACAATAGAGGAAATAATCTTCAACAATCAATCTCAAATAATGGGAGTCAACAAGTAAAGGGGAAACTTCAAAAATTAATTCAAACAATGATAATTAACAATCAAGAGATAACCTTTAACAATAAAGGGCAACAAGTTCAACAGAAGCATGGGATCAATTTTGCAAGTAGGATGTCGAACAAATACTAAACAAGTCAACTAAGGCATTTAAGGATAATCTAACACAATTAAGGATGATTTGACAATGAGAATTTAGGACATAATATGGAATTTCAATTAAATCATGGAAATAGTCTAAGTAGCCTAAACCGGGCAATTACTACGTACAACTCATGTACCCACTCGTCACCTTGCGTACACGGATTTCACTTAGCACGATTGAGTCAAACAATACCAATCCTTGACAAAGTTTCATAAATTTCAACTTTCATTCACATGATTTTGATGTTAAAAATCTAAGATATGTTAATGAACTATGATTATAAATAGATTAGAATCACTTACCCAAGGTTTGTTGGTGAAACTTCCCTCTCCAAATCTGCTCCTACCGAGTCTAGGGTTCAAAAACGAGAGAATGAACTCCAAAATCCCGTCTTTCAACTATTTGATCAGTTGCAAAGTATCCTCGCAATTGCGGCACTGAAGACTTGAGGGACTCTTCGCAAATATGAAGGTTGGATTGCATTTGCGACCATTGCTGCCTTCACAATTGCGACAAAATCATGGCAATTGCTATCCTAGCCCATCCCAGCATACTTCGCAAATGCGAACACTGGGTTCGCAAATGCGAACCTAGCAGACCAGGCCCCCCTTTGCAAATGCGAACTCAGACCTCGCAATTTTGAGATCTGAGGCATGTGCAAAAAACTAGCAATCTTTTGATTCCAACCACACTCCGCTAAGCGTCTGAAACTCACCCGAGCCCTCGGGGCTACAAACCAATCATACACACAAGTCCAAAAATATCATACAAACTCGCTCGCACGATCAAAATATAAAAATAACATCTAAAAGTATGAATTGAACTCTAAAACGCATGATTTTCAAAGAGAATTTCAAAAACTTCTAAAATTTCAACTAAGCGTCTGAATCCTATCAAATCAACTTCGAACGATGCCAAATTTTGCAACCAAGTCCTAAAAGCCATAACGGACCTATTCCAAGTCCCAAAATAAAATTTCGAGCTCCATAGCAAAAGGTCAACCTACAGTCAAATTTTTCAACTTAAAATTGCCCAATTTCGGCAAATTAACACAAATCAACCTACGGACTTCCAAAATCAATTCCGGGCATACGCCCAAGTCCGAAATCACGATACGAATCTATCAGAGTCATAAAAATACACTTTTGAGGTCGTTTTGGTAAAAGTCAAAGTTTTGGTCAACATTTTCAAATTTAAACTTCTTAGTCTAGAATCAGGGGTCCAAATCAACCCGAAAGCTTCCCAGAATGAAACTAATCAACTCCGCAAGTTATCAAGACATAAACACACAAGTGTGAATAAATAAAAGGGGTAATGGGGTGAAATTACACAAAACAACCGATCGGGTCGTTACATTCTCCCACGCATAAAATAAATGTTCATCCTCGAACATGCATAAGGAAATACCTGAAGTGGTCAATAATGACTCCGCATGTCGTGCTCATTCTCCAAGGTTGCCTCCTCGACCGGATGACCCCTCCATTGAACCTTCACTGAAACAATATCCTTTGACCTCAACTTCCGGATATGGTGGTCCAAGATGGCCACCAGCTCTTCAACATAAGACAAATCCTTGTCCAACTGGACTTAGCGGAAGTCTAAACACATGAGACGGATCACTATGATACTTATGGAGCATAGAAACATGGAATACTTCATGAACTGTAGCTAGACTAAGTGGCAGTGCAAGCTTGTAGGCCACCTCTCCAATCCTCTAAAGAATCTCAAAAGGTCTGATATACCTAGGGCTCAACTTGTCCTTCTTATCGAACCTTATAACACCCTTCATGGGAGAAACCTAGAGCAAGACTTGCTCCCCAACCATGAATGCAACGTCACGAACCCTCCAATTTGCATAACTCTTCTGTTTAGATTGGCCAGTGTGAAGCCGATCTTGAATAAAATTAACCTTTTCCAAAGTATCCCGAACCAAGTCTGTACCCAATAGCCTAGCCTCGCACGGCTGGAACCAACCCATCGGAGACCGACACAGCCTCCCATACAAGGCCTCATATGAAGAAATTTGAATGCTCAACTGGTAGCTATTATTGCAGGCAAACTCCGTAAGCGGCAAGAACTGATCCCAAGAACCCCCAAACTCCATCACACACGCACGGAGCATATCCTCCAATATCTCAATAGTGCGCTCGGACTGTCCATCCGTCAGAGGGTGCAATATTGTACTCAACTCCACCCGTGTGCCTTACTCATGTTGTATAGCCTCCAAAACCGTGATGTAAATTGCGTACCCCGATCAAAAATGATGGATACCGGCATACCATGAAGTCTGACGATCTCGCGAATATAGACTTGAGCCAGCTGTTATTAAGAGAAAGTAGTCATCACTGGAATGAATGAGCCGACTTGGTCAACCTATCCACAATCACCCATACTGCATCGAGCTTCCTCTGAGTCCGTGGGACCGCAACAACAAAATCCATAGTAACGTGCTCCCATTTCCACTCTGGAATCTCTAGTCTCTGAAGCAATCCTCCAGGCTGTTAATGCTCATATGTCACCTGCTGACAATTTAGGCACCAAGCTACATACTCCACTGTGTCTTTATTCAACCTCTTCCACCAATAGTGTTGCCTCAAGTCCTGATACATCTTAGCGGTACCCTAATGAATGGATAACCGCGAACTGCGAGCCTCTTACAGAATCAACTCATGCAACCTATCTATATTGGGCACACATAGCCTGCCCTGCATCCGTAACATACCATCATCCCCGATAGTGACCTACTTGGCATCGCATGCTGAACTGTGTCCATGCGGATAGGTAAATGGGGGTCGTCATACTACTGCTCTATGATACGATCATATAGAAAAGACCGAGAAACCACACAAGCCAAAACTCGACTCGGCTCCGAAACATCCAATCTAACAAAATGGTTGGCTAAGGCCTCAACCTCCACTGCTAACGGCCTCTCTGCGACTGTTAGATATGATAAACTACCCAAGCTCTCCGCATTTCGACTTAAGGCATCGGCCAATACATTGGCCTTCCCAGGATGATATATAATGGTGATATCATAGTCCTTAAGTGACTCTAACCGCCTTCGTTGCCACAAGTTAAGATCCTTCTTTTTGAACAACTATTATTGACTCAGGTGGTCGGTAAAGACCTCACAAGGAACACCACACAAATAATGCCTCCAGGTCTTCAATGTATGAATAATGGCTGATAACTCCAAATCATGGACCGGATAATTCTTCTCATGAGTCTTCAGCTGTAGAGACGCGTACACAATAACCCTACCATCTTGCATCAACACCAACACTGAGGCTATGGTCAAAGCAGTCTTGAGTTTTTGAAAGCTCGCTTCACACTCCTCGGTCCATCTGAAAGGAGCACCCTTCTAGGTCAATCTGGTCATAGGAGCGGCAAAGACGTAAAGCCCTCCACAAAATAATGATAATACCCGACCAATCCAAGGAAACTCCGGATGTCAGTAGCTGAAGACGGTCTGATCCAACTCTACACTGCCTCAATCTTCTTCGGATCCACCTTGATCCCCTCACTCGACACCACATGACCCAAAAACACCACCGAATCGAGCCAGAATTCACACTTTGAAAACTTTGCATATATATTCTTCTCCCTCAAGGTCTGGAGGACGATCCTAAAATACTACTCATGATCTTCCCGACTGCGGGAGTATACCACTTATAGAATTTGCTTACAATAACAACTATCAGTCCAGCATTGGTATGGCTCCTTATGAAGCGTTGTATGGGCGAAGATGTAGGTCTCCAGTGGGTTGGTTTGAACCAGTAGAGGTACCGTTGATTGGTCCAGAGTTTGTTTGTGAGGCCTTAGAGAAAGTCTAGCTAATCAGAGAAAGACTAAAAGCGGCTTAGAGTTGTCAAAAGTCCTATTCTGACATGAGGCATCGTGACTTAAAGTTCATGGTTGGTAACAGGGTGTTTTTGAAAGTTTCACCAATGAAAGGAGTTGTGAAGTTTGGTAGGAAGGGAAAACTTAGTCCTAGATTTATCGGACCTTATGAGATTATAGAACAGAAGGGAAACGTGACTTATGAGCTAGCGTTGCCCGTTGAGTTGTCCTTTATTCATCCTATCTTTCATGTGTCTATGCTTAGAAAGTACATTCATGATTAGTTGCATATAATACGTGCCGATACCATAGAAATTAAAGAAGGCTTGACTTATTAAGAGGCACCTATAAAAATCCTTGATAGGCATGTAAGAAAGTTGAGAACAAAAGATATAGCATATGTAAAAGTTTTGTGGAATAATCATGATTCAAAAAAGGCTACGTGGGAGGTCGAGGAAGATATGAGGATGAAGTACCCTTATTTATTTGAGGAACAAGGTATGTGAACCTAGGTTAGACTTGGCATTTATATTTCATTTGTTAAATACAAGTTAGCATGTGTTTATATCATTTCTAGATTATACTTAGTTATTGAAGTAATTTAGTTTATGTCAGAGTATATTTAGTTATTAAATAATTTAGTACAATTCCAGAATACATTTAATTCATTAAATTTATTTACTTTTTGCTGAAGTGTTGTGCTTTAGATTTTAGTTGGCTATTGGGGTACCTCCTTGCCGGAGTGTAAGTAATTAGTTTATAAGTTATGTATGGTGCCTATGAATGGCTTGTTATAGTATATTTGGTTGTTATTGGTGTAGTTGTGGTATTGGTGACAGGGATATTTTCTTCGATAGTCCAATTTACAGGGGAGACTCTGCCGAATATTTTAAAACTTTAGGGAGTTAGCCAAAATATACCGTCCCTAGGGAAAGTGAGTAGTATTAAGAAAATTTAAGAAGCTCAAGGACTTAAGGAATGGTTGTTATATTAAGAATAAGGCCCTAACAACATTCGAGGACGAATGTTTTTAAGGAGGGAAGATTGTAACACTTCTCAAATCTATAAAAGTTTCAACACACGCTAATTATAGAATTTATTTTTTTTTAATCTTTCCCTAAGTGCATAAAAATTATACTTCTATTACGGATGTAAACCCTTGTGATTGAACATTGAGTTACTTTCCTATTTATAAATAATTGGATATATAATTAGGGGAATATTAAGTTAAAACAAAACAAAAAGAGAAGAGCAATAAAATAACAAAAATGGGGGGGGGGGAGCCTAAAGCCCATTAAAGGCTGTTGAAAATCAAAAGACTTAAAGCCTTGCCTTGGACGAAAGTTAGGGAAAATCAAAGCAACAGACTTCTACGGTTCACGTCCCAGTGAAACAGAATCACGTCCCATCAGGCAACAAACAATCCTAGGTTTCTTTACAAATCACTAGTTCTTGAACTCAGATATATAAAATTCCTATTGTCAATTATCCTGCAGTAGTAGTAGGTAAAAAAAACTGAATTGTTAATTCCCTTCTTTCTCTGTTAACATAGTAAGTTAAATGTTTAGGGGTGAAACTTTGAAATTAATTAAAATACACTAGTTATTGTAGAATCGATTGTTTGACAGGTATAAATTGGACGGGGGCCTACGCATTGGCTCGAGGAGTTTTAATGTGAGTTGATATAACCCTTTACTAAAGTGGTTTAACTCACAAAAACACGCCAAGGTGTTTGATGAATTGCTTAAAAGAGTTAATATGTACTTAATTGGAGCGAGTAAGTACCTATTAGCTTAGAATTATTTTCTAGATAAAGTTTAGATGATTTATTTTGCTATATGTGCATAAATTGTCAATTTGTTGTGTTATTCTTATATGCCATTTTCATGTTGAAAATTCATGAAGAAGCAAGAATTTTTAGAAATACTTTTGAATATTTATTTCATTCTTATGCCATGCTTTACATTTAAGGATACCAGTATGAGTATGTATAGGATGTTCCAGAAAAGATTTAGACTTGAAAAATCACAAGGAGTTTTAGAAAGAAAAGATTTTGGGGAGTATCCTCTATTCTGAGAAGGGTTCATCGTCCAGGCCGAGGGTCCTAACCAAGACGTTCACTTCATGAAACTACTTGTGCCAAAGTAGGGAGAACACGAACCGAGGGTCTTGTTGCTGAGAATTTGCCTAGCCAAGATAAGGTATAATACATGAGAGATGAGAACCATGAAGCGAGTGGCACCCCGTGGATTGGACCTATTCGATCATGTTGGGATCGAACCCGTGCTGATTACACGGTGACTAAGACAGAAATAAGTCAAGATAGTTGGAACTCTTGAAGTATGAAATGAATTATCTTTTTTTTAGAAAGAAAAAGAAAATAATTTATTTTAGAATATTCATAAACTGTTGTTATGCAATTATTTTAGAATTGTTCTTAGAAGCTTTATGTTTTCCATGTATTTAGAACCTTTGCTCGTAATGTATATTTTATTAAAGTTTTGTCCCTTGTCGTTGAGACTCACTGAGTACAATGGATGGTACTGGCGTTCTCTTTTAGGAACCTACATTGGTCTGCGGTACAACCTAGGAACTGATTTTGCAGGCAAACAGGCTACGTCTTAGGACTTCCCTCTCTTCCAGTACTATTAGTGAGCTCCGCTTTTGTTCGTAGAGTATTCCTCTTAGTCATCTTTATTTAGTTATTTCTTTGTTTATTTGGAGAACTAGCCAGGAAATCTCATGTCCTGAGCAATGCATCAGTTTATTAGTAGAGGCTTCATAGATATAGTCAATGGGTTAAGATTCAGATGTCTTTGATAATAACTTATCAGTGTTTCATTGGCTACTATGAATAAAGTTTTGGAGATGATTTATTTTAGATATTTAAATTAATTAAAAGTATTTGGTTAAAGTATTTGCATATAAAGTTTGAAGTTATAATAGATTTGATAAGCGCAGATGGTTCGCTCGGTCATGTTTAGTGAGCGGGTGCCAGTCACTGCTTGTTCAGAAAATGGGTCGTGGCAAACTTGGTATCAGAGCCTCGGGTTTATGGAGTCCTAGGGGTCTATGAAGTTGTGTTAGTAGAGTCTTATTTATGGGTATGAAGCACGCCATACTTATAAATAGAAAATTACATGCATTTAGGAAAAATCTCATTTTTTCATACTTTAGATCGTACAGTAGAGCCTACCTCTAAGAAATTATCTAATGTACTTGTTTCTCCAAAACTCGCAGAAATGGCTCGTACTCGCAACTCTAAAATCGACACTCATGATGTTACTCAAGAAACTATTGCTACTATTGTGGCTCAAGATAGAACTAAGAAGGCTTCAACTCAACAAAGGAAGAGTAAATCCACAAAGGGTGTTCAAGTACCCCAGGTTGAACATGAAGAAGGGGTGGAGCATGATGAGCCAATACCTCAGGATCCAGTGCCACCCCCAACAGTAGTTCCGGCTCAGAAAGCTATATCTCCAGAGGTGGGTTAGATGTTTAATGTTGTCAACAGTGCTATGGAGATGTTTAAAGCCTTCAAGGCCAACTAGAACGAGAGAAGAGATGAGATTCCACCTCAATCAAATAGACAGAACAATTTTAAGTCCTCAAGAGTGAATGAATTTTTAAAGCTGATTCCTCCATTGTTCTGTGGTACTATAGTTGATGAAGATCAAATGTTGTGGTTGGAGGGTGTCAAGAAATCCCTCCGAGCGATGAAGGCATTTGATGATGAAGCTATAGAGTTGGCTGCTTACCAGCTTAGAGATGTGGCCGGCGCTTGGTTTGAGCTATGGGAAAAGGAAAGAGATGAAGATGTTGGTCCTCCTACTTGGGAAGAATTTGAAGAGGCATTCATGGCTAATTTTATACCACAAGAGGATTGGGAAGCTAAGGCAACAGAGTTCGAGCATCTCAAGCAAGGGAATAAAAGTGTTCAAGAGTACTACATGGAATTCATAAGTTTGTCTAAGCATGCTCCTCACATGGTTAAGACAGAAAAGGAAAAGCTCTACAGGTTTGTTGGTGATTTGGCTTACCACATTAAGGATACGACATCAGCTGCAGCAGTAGGAATGACAACTTTCTCCTCTGTTATGGGATTCGCCAAGCACTTAGAAAAAGACATACAACAAAGGAGAGAAGAAAAAGAGCACAACAAGAAAGACCGATCAGCGGGCGGGTTTAATGGTACATCCAGCAGAGGTGGAATGGGTTCCTCTAATAAGGATTCATTAGCATCAGCTCAGTCCAGTCATCAGTTAGGTGGTGGGTCTTCCTTCAGACGTACTTAGAGTTATGGAAATCAGTCTCGCAAGAATCAGAATTTTAGAACATCATCCTCACATAGCCAGAGTCATGATGAGCAACATTCACAACAACAAGCTCTTTTTGGAACATGTAAGCGAAAACATTCAGGTCAGTGTAAGCTCGGGTTTCATGGTTGCTATCATTGCGGAGACATTGGGCATATAAAGGCCAACTGCCCAAAGTTGCGACGTAATTTCAGTGGGGGATCAACTCGTCCTTCTAGTTCCTCAACTACTACAGTTGCACCACCTCAGGCTTGTGGTTCTCATAATCAGACCTGGCATGGAGCAGGCAGAGGTGCAGATCGAGTTACTCAGGGAGGGGGACAACCCCGTTTGTTTGCTACACTTGATCGTCAGAGTGCAGAGGCATTTGCAGAAGTTATTACAGGTATACTTCTAGTCTGCTCACATAATGCTTATGCCATAATTGATCAAGGTTCAACATTTTCGTACGTGACTCCATACTTTGCAACTAACCTCGGGGTAGAACCTGAACAACTTAATGAGCCATTCCTAGTATCTACTCTAGGTGGCGAGTTAGTGGAAGCCATAAGAGTCTATAGAGGTTGTATAGTTTCAGTCCAATGTCGCAGGACCGAGGCCAATTTCATAGAGTTAGAAATGGTGGATTTCGATGTGATCAAGGGTATGGATTGGTTGTCTTCCTACTATGCCATGTTAGATTGCCGTGCCAAGGTAGTCAGGTTCCAATTTCCAAATGAAGAAGTCTTAGAGTGGAAGGGTAGTTCAACATCGCTTGTAGGTAAGTTTATTTCTTACCTTAAGGCACAACGAATGATCGGCAAGGGGTGTCTTGCCTATTTCATCGTTAATCCAGAATCAGAATCACCAGCTCTTCAATCTGTGCCAGTTGTTAAAGAATTTCTAGAAGTTTTCCCAGATGACCTTCTCGGACTTCCTCCTAAAATAATCATAGACTTTGGCATAGATCTCATGCCAGGCACTCAGCCCATATCTATACCACCTTATAGGATGGCTCAGCAGAACTTAATGAGATGAGAGAACAGTTAAAAGACCTCCTTGACAAGGGCTTCATCAGGCTTAGTGTTTCACCATGGGGAGCCCCGGTCCTGTTTGTCAAGAAGAAAGATGGGTCTCTCAGAATGTGCGTCGATTATCGACAGTTGAATAAAGTTACCATTAAGAACAAGTACCCACTACCAAGAATTGATGATTGATTTGATCGACTTCAGGGTGCAAAGTACTTTTCAAAGATAAACTTGAGGTCGGGGTACCATCAGTTGAGAATCGGATAAGATGATATATCTAAAACAGCCTTTAGAACTCGCTACGGGCACTATGAATTTCTTGTGATGTCCTTCGCGTTGACAAATGCTCCAGCTGCATTGATGGACCTCATGAATAGATTTTTCAAGCCATTCCTTTATACCTTTGTTATCGTGTTTATAGACGATATTTTGTTATACTCTAAGAGCAGATGAGCATGCAGAACACCTCAGGATAGCCTTGCAGACCTTGAAGGAGAATGAGATTTATGCCACGTTTTCAAAATGTGAGTTCTGGTTGCAGTCAATGGCATTCTTAGGCCATGTGGTATCTAGTGAAGTCATAAACATAGACCCTCGGAAGACAGAAGCAGTCAAGAACTGGCCAAGGCCAACAACGCCAGCCGAAATCATGAGTTTCTTGGGATTATCTGGCTACTATAGAAGGTTTGTAGAGGGATTTTCCTCACTTGCAGCTCCATTAACTAAGTTGACCCAGAAAGCAGTTAAGTTCCAGTGGTCAGACACATGTGAGCAGTGTTTTCAAGAGTTAAATAGAAGGTTGACCATTGCACATATGTTAACCTTGTCGACGGGTTCGGGTGGTTTCACAGTGTATTTTGATGCCTCCAGAGTTGGCCTTGGGTGTGTTCTTACGCAAGATAGAAAATTCATTGCTTATGCTTTCAGGCAGTTAAAGAATCATGAGAAGAACTACCCCACACATGACTTGGAGCTTGCAGCAATGGTGTTTGCATTAAAGATATGGCAACACTACCTTTATGGCGAGCATTCTGAAGTATTTACAGATCACAAAAGCCTCCAATATATTTTCAAGCAGAAAGAATTAAATTTGAGACAGAGAAGGTGGCTTGAGATATTGAAGGATTATGACATCAATATCCTTTATCACCCGGGTAAAGCTAAAGTGGTAGTAGATGCACTTAGTAGGAAGTCAATGGGTGTCATGGCCCATCTTGCAGTACAAAGGCGAACTTTGGGTCGAGAAATTCAAAAAATGGAAAATGATGGAATTAGATTGGATGATACCGAAGAAGGAGTTATAAATGCTTATGCCTTAGCGCAATCCTCTCTTGTTGCGTATGTTAAGGCTAAGCAAGACGAAGATCTGTAGTTAGTG
Source organism: Nicotiana otophora (assembly GCA_000715115.1). Classification (NCBI taxonomy): domain Eukaryota; kingdom Viridiplantae; phylum Streptophyta; class Magnoliopsida; order Solanales; family Solanaceae; genus Nicotiana; species Nicotiana otophora. The sequence goes on along the minus strand of AWOL01S0004761.1, from coordinate 87,958 downwards.
GAGTTAAAAGAAGGAGTCAAAAATAAAGAAATCGTTGTATTCACTCTAGGAAGTGATGGAATTTTGTAGTTGAATAATCGGTTATGTGTGCCTGATATAGATGGTCTTACAAAGGCCATAATGGAATAAGCTCACAGCTCGAGGTACTCTATCCACCCGGGTTCTACCAAAATGTATCTGGACTTGAAAGAGTTGTATTGATGGAAAGGCATGAAGGAGCAAGTAGCTGATCATGTGGCCAAATATTTGAATTGCCAGCAAGTCAAAGCCGAGCATCAGAGGCTTGGTGGCCTAGCTCAAGATATAGAGATACCACAGTGGAAATGGGAGATGATTAATATGAATTGTGTAGTAGGTCTGCCTCGCACATACCGTAAGCATGATTCAATTTGGGTTATTGTAGACCTATTAACAAAGTCCACGCATTTCCTACCAGTAAATACGACAAATTTCACAGAGCAGTATGCACAATTGTACATCAAGGAAATAGTCCAATTGCATGGTACTATAGTTTCAATCATATCTGATAGAGGCCCCCAGTTCACGGCGCATTTTTGGCAGGCATTTCTAAAATGATTAGGTACCAAGGTCAATTTGAGCACCGATTTCCATCCACATACCGATGGTCAGGTAGAAAGGACCATTCATACTCTCGAAGATATGTTGCGAGCATGTGTTATAGATTTTGGAGGTAATTGGGATGATCACTTGCCACTTATAGAATTTCTTACAATAACAGCTATCAGTCCAGCATTGATATGGCTCCTTATGAAGCGTTGTATGGGCAAAGATGTACGTCTCCAGTGGGTTGGTTTGAACCAGCAGAGGTACAGTTGATTGGTCCAGAGTTTGTTTGTAAGGCCTTAGAGAAAGTCCAGCTAATCAGAGAGACTAAAAGCAGCTCAGAGTCGTTAAAAGTCCTATTCTGACATGAGGCATCGTGACTTAGAGTTCATGGTTGGTGACAAGGTGTTTTTAAAAGTTTCACCAGTGAAAGGAGTTATGAGGTTTGGTAGGAAGGGAAAACTTAGTCCTAGATTTATCGGACCTTATGAAATTATAGAAAAGAAGGAAAACGTGGCTTATGAGCTAGCGCTGCCCGTTGAGTTGTCCTCTGTTCATCATGTCTTTCATGTGTCTATACTTAGAATCTACATTCATGATGAGTCACATATAATACATGTCGATACCATAGAAATTAAAGAAGGCTTGACTTATGAAGAGGCGCCTATAGAAATCCTCGATAGGCAAGTAAAAAAGTTGAGAACAAAAGATATAGCATTGGTAAAAGTTTTGTGGAATAATCGTAATTCAAAAGACGCTACGTGGGAGGTCGAGGAAGATATGAGGATGAAGTACCCTTATTTATTTGAGGAACAAGGTATGTGAACCTAGGTTTGACTTGGCATTTATATTTCAGTAATTAAATACAAGTTAACATGTGTTTATGTCATTGCTAGATTATACTTAGTTGTTGAAGTAATTTAGTTTCTGTCAGAGTATATTTAGTTATTAAATAATTTAGTCCAATTCCAGACTACATTTAACTCATTAAATTTATTTACTTTTTGCTGAAGTGTTGTGCTTTAAATTTTAGTTGGCTATTGTGGTACCTCCTTGCCGGAGTGTAAGTAATTAGTTTATAGGTTGTGTATGGTGCCTATGAACGGCCTTTTATGGTATATTTGGTTGTTGTTGCTGTAGTTATGGTATTGGTGACAAGGATACTTTTTTGGATAGTTCAATTTACAGGGGAGACTCTGCCAAAATTTTTAAAAATTTAGGGAGTTAGCCAAAATTTAGCGTCCCTTGGGAAAGTGAGTAGTGCTAATAAAATTTAAGAAGTTCAAGGACTTAAATCTTACCTTGAGTGCATAAAAATTATACTTCTATTACAGATTTAAACCCTTGTGATTGAATTTTGAGTTACTTCCCTATTTATAAATAATTGGATATATAATTAGGGAAATATTAATAATTTTAATATTATTAATTATTAAAAATGGGTATCATTAATTATTAGTTAAGTTAAAATAAAACAAAAAGAGAAAAGCAATAAAATGGGGGGGGGGGGGGGAAA
>AWOL01S0004761.1:0-78720 GCA_000715115.1 Nicotiana otophora | reverse complement strand
TTTTTTTTGAGCCGAGGGTCTTTCGGAAACAGCCTCTCTACTCCTTCGGGGTAGGGGTAAGGTCTGCGTACATACTACCCTCCCCAAACCCCATTAATGGAATTCTAGTGGGTTGTTGTTGTTGTTGTTGTTGTATAGTCATTTAGGCTACTTTCTAGGATCACTAACTTTAATCATTGTAAAGCAGGAGTCCTTCTCGGTTAACTTTTGTGTTAGTCTACTTTCAGTCTATAAAAAATAAAATAAAATGACAGACGATAAAACTATAGTTGCGGTTCAAAAAATAAGTACACTATGAGAGGACATAATATGTCATTTCAATTAAATTATAGAAATAGTCTAGGTAGTCTAAATCGGTCAATTACTACGTACAACCCGTGTACCAACTCATCACCTTGCATACACGAATTTCACTTAGCACGATTGAGTCAAACAATACCAATCCTAAGGGGTAGTTCTCCACACAAAGTTAGGCAAGACACTTACCTCAATTAGGCCAATTCAACATTCGAAAATAGCTTTTCCCTTAAAATGCGCCTCCACACGGCTCAAATCTAACCAGAATCGACTCAATATAAACAAACAATGCTAAGGAATTCAATTGCAATAGATAAAGTTAAGATTTTTAAACTTTTCCCAAAAAGTCAACAAAAGTTAATTCGAGATCCGCCCGGTCAAAACCCCGGTCCAATGGTAGATTCCGTCAATCCATGACCCCACGAGTTCATATATGTGATTAGTTTCAAAATCCGAGTCCAAAATGACTCTCAAAACTCAATTTCTTATTTTTCAAAAACTTGACAAAATTTCATAAATTTCTACTTTGATTCACATGATTTTGATGTTAAACATCTAAGATATGTTGATGAAATATGATTATAAATAGATTAGAATCACTTACCCAAGGTTTGTTGGTGAAAATCATCTCTCCAAATTGCCTCCTACGGAGTCTAAGGTTCAAATATGAGAGAATGAACTCAAAAATCCCGTCTTCCAACTCTTTGATCAGTTGCAGATATTGCAATTACAACATGGGTTCGCAATTGCGAATAAATCCTCGCAATTGCGGCACTGAAGACTTGAGGGACTCTTTGCAAATGCGAAGGTTGGATCGCATTTGCGACCATTGTTGCCTTCGCAATTGCGACAAAATCATCGCAATTGCGATCCTAGCCCATCCTAGCATACTTCGCAAATGTGAACCCAGCAGACCAGACCTCCCTTTGCAAATGCGAACTAAGACCTCGCAATTGTGAGTTATAAGGCCTATGCAGAAAACCAACAATATTTTGATTCCAACCACACTTCGCTAAGCGTCTGAAACTCACCCGAACCATCGGGGCTACAAACCAAACATCACCACAAGTCCAAAAATATCATACAAACCCGCTCGCGCAATCAAAGCATAAAAATAACATCTAAAACTACGAATTGAACTCTAAAACGTATGATTTTCAAAGAGAATTTCAAGAACTTTTAAAATTTCAACTAAGCATCTGAATCCTACCAAATCAACTCTGAACGATGCCAAATTTTGCAACCAAGTCCTAAAAGCCATAACGGGCCTATTCCAAGTCCCAAAATAAAATTTTGAGCTCAATAGCTAAAGGTCAACCTACAGTCAAACTTTTCAACTTAAAATTGCCCAATTTCGGCAAATCAACACAAATCAAATTAATCACTTAACTTGTGAACAAGTCTTGCCTAACCCCCCACGCCAAAGACTTTATCCTGAAGGTGATGGCTTCAAATAAAACAAAGTTATGATGCATATGATTTCACGTAGAGAATTATACTTTATGCTGATAAACTCGTGAAATTGTATCTCTGTGTGAGTGTTTGTGTCAACGGATTTTGTTGTCTTAATTGAACAATAGCTACTCAAGCTATATAGTAATACATACGTAGTACTCCCACTGACCAAAATATATCATGATCAATGATCCATTGTGTTGTTTGGAAATTCAATTTCAATAATAATAATAATAATAATAATAATAATAATAATAAAAAGCCTTTTAATAACTCAAGAGTGATATCACACAAGAAGGGGAACCTTGGAGCAGCAACCATAAAGTTATCTCCATATGATGTATAAGGTCATAGGTTCGAGCTGTGGAATCACCCAACCTTGGAGCAGCAACCATAAAGTTATCTCCATATGACGTATAAGGTCATAGGTTTGAGCTGTGGAATCAGCCACCGAACAAACTTGAAAGTTCTTTGGTATTATATGGGATGATATCCCTATAATAACTATGATACAGAGATGGTGGGGCATCAAACCAAAGAACTCTATTCAATATTCATCTGACCATCCTTCTGATAACACTTGTGGTAGTCTATTAGAGATATATAAGGCCAGGTTCTCAGTAAGATATGGAGATGCTAGGGTTTACTTGAAAGAGAATACATTACAAGATTTTGTCACACTTGAAATGGGTGATATCAAAGGTTGAGTGTACGTAATAGGGAGTGGGCTGGGAGTTGAGCAGATATTTGTCAGCATGTGTTGCTACTCATTCCAAGATTGATTACATAATTGTTAAATGGCATAAGCCTCCTGTATATTGGTTTAAGATTAATACCAATGGAAGCAAAGACTCATAAGGAAATTCTAGTATTGGTGGAATATGCACAGGATCAGAAGGGTAAGTTTAATTATTGCATTTTCTTTATCAATTGGCAGAACAAGTAGCAACATGACTTAGCAGCAGGGGCGAAGCTATATACGTAATGACTCGACCGGTTGGTGATTTTGGACTTAGGCGTATGCCCGGATGCATTTGGATATTCCTATAAGGTTTCGGCACTAATTGGCGAAAGTTAGAAATTTGAAGGTTTCAAAGATTTATAAGTTTGACCGAGAGTTGGCATTGATGATATCGGGTTCGGATTTTGGTTCCGGGAACTGGAATAGCTTCGTTATGTCATTTGGGACTTGTGTGCAAAATTTGGGTTCATTCCAGGTTGAATTGATATGTTTCGGCACGAGTTTGAGGTATGATTCATAGTTTCGACGTTGTTTAATGTGATTTGAGGCCTCGAGTAGGTCTGTGTTATGTTTTGAGACTTGTTGGTATATTCGGACGGGGTCTCGAGTGGCTCAGATGAGTTTCAGACGATGTTTGGATTGTTTTAGACCATTTTGGTGAATGCTGGTTGGCAGAGGTTCTGGTCTGTCCCCATTTACGGAGGGCTGGTCGTAGCTGCTAGACCGTAGATGCGGTACTTTGGTCACAGAAGAATCATGGATGGGTGGGGGACGCCCACAGAAGAGGAATGTTGGGCGCATATGCGCGTCCACAGAAGCAGAATTTATGGATCGTAGAAGCGAAGGCAGCGCAGAAGCGTAGGATTTGTTTGCACCTGCATTTGCGCAGAAGCAGAGCTTTTTCCGCATGTGTGAGGGGTCAGCTATTAGGTGGAATCCGCAGGAGCGGATTTGTGGCCGCAAAAGCGACGCCGCAGATGCGGCTACTGTTCCGTAGGTGTGATCCCTGGGTAGAATGTTAAGAGATGAGGGTTTAGCAATTTTTATCATATCTTGAGTTGTAGACCTCGGATTTGAGTGATTTTTGAGGGGTTCTTCACGTGTTGGATTGGGGTAAGTTTTCTTTATCCAGATTTAATTTATCTTTATTTTTATCATTAAATTAGTGTTTTGAATGGGAGAAAATGAGAAATTTTATGAAAACTTTCAAAAATATAAATTGAGTAATTGAGGGCCGATTTGATGTCGGAATTAGATAAATTTGGTGTGGTTGGACTCTTATCGTAGTGGATTTTTGGATTTTGTAATTTTTATTGGGTTTTGCGGTGCGGGCCCGGGGTTGACTTTTTAGTTTTAATTAAAGATCGAAACTTTATTATCCGAAATTTGTTTCCTATGATTTTTATTTATGATATTAGTTTATTTTGACTAGATGTGAGCCGTCCAGAGGTTGTTGCACACGAGAAAATAATTTTAGAGTATCGATCTAGCTTCTTTGAGGTAAGGTATAGGTAGGGAGTCTTCTACAAGATGAATTACTGGTCGATGACCTGATTTTGGAAGCAGTCGAGATGCCTTTGCTGGGGAAAGGAAAACCAATTGTCCAGCCTTTCAAACCCTACTAAGTAAAGGGGGATGCGTTGTTGGCTGCTTTGACCCCACTTCTGCTCAACATCGATCCTCTCACATTCACGCAATAGCACGCTCTGAAGCAAGCGGGCTTTGCCAGTAGTACCCTCCTAAATTAGTCGACTAGCTTCTTTTCGGCAAAGCTTACCAATCCTACACTCCTTTCTTCTATGTCTGGTGGAGCTATTCCAAGACAGCCTAAAAATTGAGTGAGGACCTTATTTGAGATGTTTCTTTTCTTCCAAAGCGAAATAATCACTCGTCTAGCTTATTACACTTGATCTACATCCTACCTAACTCGATGTTGCCGACCATGTGCCATACTGGCATTTCAATAGGTCAAGCAAGTCCGTTGGCAAGCCTGTAGGATATTGGCTTCTTCCTATATCCCTGTTCAGGAAAGCTATTGATTCTATTACCGAACCAAAAAAGATTATTCCCTTAGTTCTACCTACCACACTTTCACACTGTTTAAGGGGCATCATCTATTGAGAGTGGATTTCAGGTATTTAGATATTTCAAGCATAAGCAGTAGTTGAACCAGCATAATGAAAAAGCTAGCAAAAGGGCAGGCCCAGAGTCGGATAAGTATCTTACCTAACTTTGTGTGGGAAAAATTACCCCTTAGGATTCGAGTCATTTGTGCTAACTGTGTCACGTGAAGGTCGTGTACGCGAGGTGATGAGTATGTACCCGGGCTTATTTGAGGGACTTTGACCATTGTAGGCTCTTAGGTTCTTATGTCTATTAAAAATGATGTTGTCTTATCATGTTAAATCCTCCATTTACTAAATTCACCCTTACGTGTCTTATTTGGAGTTGATCGATTCATGTTCTACCCTTGTCGCCAATAAACTCCTATGTGCCTTAATTGAAATTGTCGCCTCTTTTGTTGCCATGCTATCTTTTTCGTAATTGCTTAACCTTAATTGAAGTTATTAATGTCTTTTCCGTAATTGCTTAACCTTAATTGTATTTATTGATGTCTTTTCTGTAATTGTTTAACTTTAATTGAAGTTATTGATGTCTTTTTCGTAATTTCTTAACTTTAGTTGAAGTTATCATTATCTCTCCCGTAATTTCTTAACCTTAATTGAAGTTTTTTTATCCCTTTAATGGACTTATCCTTATTTGGAATCATTAATTTATGCTATCTCTCTTATCGTCGAGTTGTACTTAAGTGGAAATCGTTGCCATACATTATCTCTCCTTGTTGAGCTAATCTTGTTGAAACCATTATTATTTGTTGTGCCTATCATTGTGAGCTCGTTCTTCCGTTTCCGTATATTTTGTAGTTCTTGTGTTGATTTACTTGCTGTACTCTCGTGTTATTGTTGTTGTTTTTGTACTCAGTGTTGTTGAGCCGAGGGCTATGCGTGGTTGTGGTATTGAAATTATTTTGAGGAAAAGTTGTGGCATATTGGCACTTGTGGTGAAAGACGTTATATTGTGTTGTTATGTTTTTGGCACGCGTGGTATTGTTGAAAGGATTGTCGGGGTGTTCGCACGTGAGTTGTCTGTGCTATTAATATTAATATTATTATTATTATTATTGATATTTGAACATGCGGTGTAACAAGGCGGGCTATATATGTGGGTTTGCGCATGTGGCGAGAAAAAGTGGAAATATTATTATGCGCATGCGCGAAACAAGGCGGACATTTACTTTATTGTTGCGCACATAGAAGGTGGACTATGTCGGGGATAATTTGTGATGACTTGTGATGGCCTGGAGGCATTGTTATTGATAATATTTGTGTAGTGGTGTGCCTACCATGTGTGAGTAATGCATTTTATATTTTGTTGTGTTGTTCCCTATGTGCCATTCTGTAACACCCCGGAAAAATGTAAAATACTTAATCACTATTAAGAAAGTTAATGTGTAATTTGTGTGCAAACGAGGACAAACAAAAAAGGGTGCTGGAAAATCGCTGAAAAAGGAGAAAAAAAAAAAGAAACGGAGAGGGCACCTGAGATCTGGGGAAAACTAAAAAGAGAGGAGGAAAACCGTGAGAGAACACAATACAAACTTCCCTTCCGTGATTGAACACCCAAAAACAAAAGGCAGCCACTATAACTCCATTTTCTTTCACCCAAAGGCCACCATAAACCCACCTAAACTCCATTAAAATACAGCAAAAAAACTACCGAAGAACCAATCTCAAATTCCCAGCACCAAATTTCAGCCTTTCTATTGATTAAACTCATCCAAACAGAAATTGTTTTTCCCCACAAAATAAATCAGCTCAACAGTAGCTCCAATCAGCCCCAAAATCACTGAAAATAACCAGTCGAAAACCACCCAAAAACAGCCTCGAAATCGCCCAAAATGTAGCTCCAAAATGACCTCAAATTCCCAGCCAAAACCGACTCCAAAATGCTTCAAAACCAGCCCCAAACTCAACCATGAATCGCCTCTAAACTCCGGCAAGATCCAGCCATGAACTCCACAAAATACAGCTGCAAAACAGTCCTAAAAATCAGCCTTCCATCTCCAAAAAAATCGAGAAGCTCATTTGAGAATTTTCGGAGTGAGTTCGAGTTAAGCCCGTTCAAGGTCGCCGATTCCAGTTCAAGGTTCTGAATAATAAGCTCATTTGAGATTTTCGAAGCTCTGTTTCTTGCTATAAACATTGGGGGAACCTATTCCATAATAAAGATTGAAGTTTCTAGGATTTTCGGAACCTCGTAGTAATGTAAGGAAGGGTCAAGAAAGATTAGAGCCGTCCGGAGGTCAATTCACGTGAAAAGCTATTTTGGAATATCGGCCTAACTTCAAAAAAGTAAGTATCTTGACTAACCTTGAGTGGGGGAATTACCCCTTAGGCATTGAGTCTTATGTCAAAATTGTGTAATTGAAAACCATGTACGCGAGGTGACGAGTACGTACTTGGTTTAGATGTGCAAATTATATCGGTTGAAATTCGTAGACGACCTTATGCATTAAATTGGAAAATTATTGAAACTTAGTAAATCCTTGATTTGTCATGCCTCATTCCTTTTTTGTCGAGTTTGTATTTTATATAATAATTTGTTGTGATTGCCACTTGGATTTTTATGTGAATTCCGTGTGTTTGTTGATTTGATATTTCTTGGAAATAATCACATTATGAATTTTTTATCTGTAAATAATTAATTAAATAAGTTTAAATTGAGGCGTTTATATATTTATCAAAAATTTAGATTAAAGAAGGTGTTGTCCTATGATGAGTTATTTTTCCATCCGTGTGGTTGTTTTTTAGATTTTATATACATTGTGTTGAGTCGTGGACTATCTGTTGTGAAATTAATTGACTTTATTGTACCTTTGTAATGGTTGTGGCCTACGGGAAATTTATAAATACGAGTTGGTGATGTTGTGTTATTGTGATAATATTGTGTGTGAATTGTTGTGTGATTTGGGTAACTGTTAAGCGGCGTATAAGGGTGGCATTCCATTGTTGACATTATGTGGGCATAAGGATGGCATTTCACTGTTGTTATGTGGGTTGGGATATTGTCTGGGCGAAGTGATAAAGGAGGTTATTGATATTGTCAGGGGCGGAGGGATAAGGGAGGCTATAGGAGCGATAAAGGTGGCTATTGATATTGTCAAGGCAGAGGGATAAGGGAGGCTATTATAGGAGTGATAAGGGTAGCTATAGAAGAGATAAAAATGGCTATTATCAGGGATGATATGTGATGATGTGGGGATATTATGTTGATGATTTTTATATGATGATGTGGGATTATGGTGTTGATGATTTTTGTGAAATGTTGTGATTCTCCTTGTGTTTTTTTATTATCTCTTGTGCAACTTGTCTTGTTGTTTCGGTAAACTTGATAATAGTCTGATCCATGTTGAAATTGTGAGCATGTGGCTATTGTCGGGCAGATTACTTTATTGGCACGTGATTTGTCCGTGCATATGTGATATGAAATGTGGGCATGAGGTGTCGCGAAAATATGATGATTATGATATTGGCACGTGAATTGTCCGTGCAGTTGTGATATGAGATGTGGGCATGAGGTGCATGAGTAAATAATAATTATATTAATTGCACGTGAGTTGTCCGTACAATTATGATAGAAATATGTGCACGAGGTGCCGTGGAAGTGTGAAAGTGGGCTAATATATGTGTTACAAAAATATGAAAGTGGGCTGAGACCCGTGTTTTATGATTATGAAATGAGAAGTTATAGAGTGACTTTTATTTGAAAGAAGTATATTCGAAAGACATTTATTTGATAGAAGTATATTCGGAAGATATTTATTTGAAAGAAATATATTTGGAAGGTATTTATTCTAAAGAATTATATGTAAAAGATTTATATTTGAAGGGCATGTTTAATTGGTTGTCACGACCCAAAACCTAACCCGTCGTGATGGCACCTATCGTGATACTAGGCAAGTCGACCTTTCCAAAACACTTTCAAAATTTAACAGAAATGAATTAAGACATTTAAAATAACCGGAGTTTTTCATAAAAACGGAGGTAAAACCCAAATAAAATATAAGTGCGGAAAAATAGCCCGACATCGGGGTATCACTAACTCATGAGCATTTAATAACCAATCTAGAAACAGAGTCTACTACAGTCTCTGCTAAATGGAAATACAAGAGAGAAAAGATAATAAGAAAGGAGAAACAAGGACTGCGGACGCCGGCAGCTACCTCATAAGTCTCCGATAATCAGCCCACGCACGAACTCAGCGACTGCCAGAACCGTACACACCTGGATATGCACATGAAGTGCAGGGTGTAGCATGAGTACCACCAACTCAGCAAGTAACAGAATTAAATAAGGAACTGAGAAGTAGTAACGAACTATAATAATGCAGATCATTTCAAAAGTTTTCAATAAAGAGTGAACATGCTTTCAAATCCGGTGGTATAAGTCAGATCAGTTCGAGCCCAAGTAAAACAGATATGAATCTTCCAGAAATCTCACAACAACATCAGATAGCAACTAAGTGCAATAATAAATAAAAGCAAGTATAGCCTCTCAAGGCAGTAGTCACTCAACTCATCTCATCAGCTCATACTCTCGGCTCTCAGCCCTCAATACACACTCTCAATAGATACCTGCGCTCACTGAGTGTGTACAGACTCCGGAGGGGCTCCTTCCAGCCCAAGATCTATATCGCTGCGGCGTGCAGCCCGACCCAATCATATAAGTAGCCATAAGGCTCGTTGCGGCGTGCAACCCGATCCACAGTCCATAAATAGCCAAAAGGCTCGTTGCGGCGTGCAACCCGATCCATATACCCTCACATAGTTCACAGCTCGGCACTCATGACCTATCTCAGTCACTAACCTCTTCTGCCCCTCGGGCTCATAGAATATCATCATAATCGGCCCAAACAGAGAATACAACAAGTATCAACAAGAAATGAGAGGGAACAGAGATATAACACACAAGTAAGACTGTTACTGAGTACAAGACAATAATTAGCAGTCAATTCCACAAGTATACGACCGTTGCTGGCCTTAACAATGATATCATAAGGCCTAAGCATGGTTTCTAACATGAAGGGAAGTCAATTGCTCAAAGGCAATGAAACACAAGTGATAACAATGGCTATTCGACTTTACAGTCTCACGGGACGGACCAAGTCACAATCCCTCACGGTGCATGCTCACACGCCCGTCACCTAGCATGTGCGTCACCTCCAAACACTCACATCATACCAATCCTCAGGGTTTCATACCCTTAAAACCATATTTATAACTGTTACTTAACTCAAACGCGCAAAAATCCTACTCTGCAATGCCCTTGCCCCTCGAATCAATCTCTAAATGCTCCGAATCTAGCCATAAGCAGTACGAGATAATCAATATTGGCTCTTCGGGTTGCCTAGCATTATCTCTCTAATAGGGATAGGAGCCATACTAAGATAATATTTATCCTTTTCAGGCTTCCAGTGCCTATCTTTGTATCACTCATATCTAGCTGTACTGTTTTAGAGTGCGCCATTTGGGTCTCATAAGGAGACCTGTTAGCACATTTGCAATATCCTTCGGAAATGTAAACTAAAGCAATCAATCAATTCACCATTTTGGGTTACTCTAACCCCAGCCGGATTCTGATATATCGTCCTTTTCTTAATTTACACCTGTTAGCCCTCAATAAGGTATAACTAAGATAGGTGTGGCCAATTATACATACCTTTGTTACTGTTGAGGGTAACTCACAATGCTTATATTTTTCTGCCGGAACTTTAATACTAATAATATTCATTAACTGGGTGCCTCGTACACTTCTTCACCTTGCTTCTTTTACTTGCTAAAACTTGTGTCTCCCTCTTTATTCCTTTTTACCGTAAGAGTGGATTGGCAATCTTGCCTTAGGGATCCTTATCAAGAAGCTTACACATTTTAGTATACACATGATTTGCTGAATACCTCATATTTATCCATCATAAGCATGATTGAAAAATTGAGTTCCTCTAACTCGACTCTTTCACAGCTATATCTCTTACCAACCGTCTTTCTGGATGTAGGCATCGTTGTATTATGAATAAGATAGAGTTAGGAAATTGAGTTCTTACAATTGAGCTTTATGACACGTTCTAGAGTAAGAAGAAAGAGTGACAATCCTAAATGCCCTGTAGCCTCCTACTTATAAGTGTGGTACACGACACACCCATAAACAAGACTCTACTAGACACGGCTTGAAGACTCCCTAGGACAGAACTGCTCTGATACCACTTTTGTCACGACCCAAATCGACGCGCCTCGACGGAAAACCCGGTACCTTACTCAACCGAGTACCAATGTAACATATATTTCTTATTACATCATCATATACAAGTGATATACGGTCCTAATAAGACAACACCATCATTTATAAACTCAAAACATATTACGACAAGGCCGTACAATCTTTCACGTACACGACATATGTCTACAAGCCTTTAAGAAGACATAAATATTATAAAGGTCGGGACAGGACCCCGCCATACTAATCAGTACATGTCCTAATCATACTAACCACATAAGCAACTCCGGAACAAATGGAGTGTACCAACATCTTTCGTTGAGTTGATAGCCTACTTGGAGGGCTCTCGACCTGTCTATCGGGACCTGCGGGCATGAAACGCAGCGTTCCCAGGCAAAAGGTACGCCAGTACAAATAATGTATCGAGTATGTAAGGAATAAAAATCAGTAAATAATAGATATGAGAGAAAAACGGAGTAAAAGACTCGACATGTACGTTTTCATAGCTCCATGATTCATTTCATTTTTATAATGTCATGCATATGCGTATAAATGCCATACCATGTATAGATATATGCGTTCATAACATCATCAAGCCTCTGAAGGCATCCCATCATATCATTTCGGCCACTGTGGGCAAATCATCAACGTATACCAACTGATCAGGTGGTGGCGCGTATATAACGCTATAGCCTTTTTCCATATCCCATATATATATAATATATACGTATATAACGCCATCTGGTCATGGGTCAATATACATGTATAAATGCATGAAATGCATAAGAAATACGTTAATAAGATTTTCTCAGAAGGTCATAAAAATAATGTCTGTCGGATAAATTTTATCAAATACGTATTTTTTTAAGACCCATGAACAGAAGATATAATAATAATTTACATGGGGAATCAAGAATATAGACACCCCTAATATTTGTATGAATAGAGTCATTTATGAAAATTGTGCATTTGCTCGTTTCATTTGTATCGTATTGATCATGCCAAAAAGAAAGAAGGGATAGCCTTAACATACCTAAGTCGGTTCTCTTAACAATCCCTCTAATACACATCTTTGCGAAAAACAGATAATGCTCGATCGAAGTAGGGAAAAATCCTTATGATATTCTTGAGAAAGATTACATTGTACTCCCTTATAATTGCAAAATCCTTCGTTGCTGTAAAGCTTTCACACGCAAAATCTCATCAAAATACTCAACATTGCTAGGAGTATTTTCCTCGCCAAATCCACCATGCAGAAACTTACAACTATTTCCATTCTTGCAAAATCCTTGAAATCTTACGTCTTTAAGAATGGAGGTGTGATTTTCAAGTTCCTTAAGACTTATAATGGTTTTCTTTTACTAAAAGGATATGTGATTCTTTCGTAAGAATGGATATGTGATTATATAATTCTCACATTTCTTAAGAAAGGATATGTTAAGAATGGATATCTTACTCTCTCTTAAGAGTGGATATATGACTATATAACTCCCACGTTTTTTTAAGACTGAAAAATCCCATATCTATAATTTTGCCACATAATGTAAGGTCTTAAGAATCACAATTTCATGGGGTGTCTTACTACCACGTGGGGAGGGTTAAATCTTATCCAACTTTATAATTAATTACCAAATAATTCCTTAATTAACTAGGCAATCTCTCATTACCCAATAATTAATTAATTACCCACTTTTAACATACCTTACTATCATGGCCATGTGGTACCTTGTATGGTACTAGTTCATAAATACCTGGTATTTTAGCTCGGGTTGTATTTTATCCCAAAATGTCAAATTTTGACGAAATTTATTTTTTTCGATTTGATTACCCTTTCACCTTCAAGAATTTACTCATCACTTATTTGAAATAGCATAATACTTATAATCTCACAATAATCTCATTCCCGAACTTACGTATTTACCTTACGACAAAACTTTAACATACAAAAATACGGAATGTAACATCTCATTTCAAAGCTTATATCAATTTACTTATGGCGTGCTTCCATATACGAAAACATGGGGTATAACACGCACATGCAGTTTCCACTCTGCAGGTGCGGTTATACCAGTAGCAGCAGCTTCAGCTGCATTTCCTTAACTCTCATCAAGCCGTTAACCACCTGAAATCATCCTGAGACCTCCGGGACCTCAACCGATCATACCGCCAAGTCATATAACCCCATGCGAACTTAGTCAAACCTTCGAATAACTCAAGACATCATCAAAACACCAATTACACCCGGATTCAATCCTAAAGAACTTCTAAACTTCCAAATTCCACAAACGATGCTGAAACCTACCAAACCACGTCCGATTGACCTCAAAGTTTACACACAAGTCAAAAATTACACCACGAACCTATTCCAACTTCCATAAATCCAATCCGACTCTGATATCAAAAATTTCACTGCCGGCCAAAATTCTAACTTTCGCCAATTCAAGCCTAATTCTACTACGGACCTCCAAATCACATTTCGGATGCGCTCCTAAGTCTAAAATCATCTAACGGAACTAACAGAATCATAAAAATTTAAATCCGAGGTCGTTTTCCCACAAGTCGATATCCGGTCAATATTTTCAACTTAAGCTTCCAATTAAGAGACTAAGTGTCTCAATTCACTCCAAACCACTCCGGATCAGAACCAACCAACCTGGTAAAACATAATATAGCTATAAAGCAAAAAGAAGCAGAATTGGGGGAAATAGGGCTATAACTCTCGAAAGGACCGGTAGGGTCATTACATTGGTTGTACTTGTGTTCCTTATTCGTTTGAGTAATAATTGTGGTGTTCTTGTTGCCTTGGTGTTTATATCCCTGGTTGATTGTTTTCTATTATTTCTAGTTGTTTTCCAGTACCATTGTATACCGCTATATTGCACAGGTTATTTGACTAGTGAGTGTCTTGACTGTACCTCATCACTAGTCCACCGAGGTTAGTCTTGATACTTATTGGGTACCGACCGTGGTGTACTCATACTATACTTCTGTACATTTTTGTGCAGAGCTAGATATTGGAGATATCAGACTTGGTCAGTGTTAGTGGGTTGATCGCAAGGATTCAAGGTAGTGTTGCTTGGTCATTGCACTCCCTTGGAGTCTTTTTATTTTATTGTACTATTAATTATTATTCGAACAGTATTGTATATTTGATCCTTGGGAGTTTGTTTGAATATTTTCGCTGCTAGTTTTGATACTTGTATTAAATTATGTGTTTAAAAAAATGGCTTGAATTGTTGTTATAGTTAGATTACCTAGTCTTAGAGACTAAGTGCCATCACGACGCCTGTTGTGGTATTTTGGGTCGTAAAAGTTTGGTATCAGAGCTCTAGGTTCATAGGTTCTACAAGTCACGAACGAGTTTAGTAGAGTCTTGCGGATCGGTACGGAGACGTCTATACTTATCTTCGAGAGGCTGCAGAACTGCTAGGAAATTTCCACTTCTTTCATTCCTATCGTGCGGATTTAATAATTGTAGAATTTGAGCCTTTGTATCTCTATTCTCTCACAGATGGTGAGGACACGTACTACCGGGTCAGCTGAGCAGGCACCCATACATACTGCCAGGGCCGTAAGAGGCCGGGACCTAGGTAGGGCCGAGCTAGAGGCCGAGGAAGGGCACATGTCGCGACTAGAGCGCCTGTCAGTGCAGTAGTTGAGGAGCCGCCAGTAGCTCCAGCTGGGGGACAGGTACCAGAAGCACCTGTTGTTACCCCCGGACTTTAGGAGACTTTAGCACAGTTCTTGAATATGTTTGGTACATTAACTCATGCGGGGTTGATCTCTGTTGCACCAAACTCAAAATCCTACCGCCCGTGCTTCAGAACAACAAGTTCACATTGGTCAGGTTCCGGGTATAGTACCGGTATATCATGTTATTCCGGTTTAGCCTGAGGTCAGGCTAGAGGAATCAGAAGAAGAACAAAAGAGACTTGAGAGATTTAAGAGGTATAGTCCACCTACTTTCAGTGGCACAACTACTGAGGATACCCAGGGATTTCTAGAAAAATGTCACTGTAGTCTCCGCACCATGGGTATTATGGAGGTGAGCGAAGTTACCTTTACTACATTTCAATTGTCAGGAGCAGTGTATCGATGGTGGAAAGCTTATAAAGAGGGCAGACCAGTCGATGCAATACCACCAACTTGGGCTCAGTTTTCGAAAATATTTTTGAAAGAGTTTGTTCCCCAGACTCTACGGGATATATGGCGCACAGAGTTTGAATGGTTGCATTAGGGCACCATGACGGTGTTAGAATATGCTATCAGGTTCAGTGAGTTAGCCTGACATGCACCTATCTTAGTTCCTATAGTCAGAGAGCGAGTCCGAAGATTCATTGAAGAGATAGATTATGATTTTAAAATAAGCATGGCTAGAGAATTACAAACTGACATTCCATTTCAGCAAGTAGTTGAGATTGCCAGGATGTTAGAACGTGTTTGAAGTGAGGAAAATGAGTCTAAAGAGACCAAAAGGTCTTGAAGCCCTAGAGGGTTCAGTGGATTTTACTCTTCAGCTATGACCTTATGGCGGAGGCTCGAGCAGTCGGCTAGCTCAACCCCACATCAGATTACTCGGGGTGCTCTAGTAAGTTCTTGTAGTACACCACCGACACGAGGTTCTTATAGTGGTTATTCCAGCTATCCGGCAAAGACTCATTATAAGCAGTCGCGACCTTAGAGGGGTTGTTATGAGTGTGGTGATACTAGACACATCATGAGAGATTGTCCCAGACTTGAGAGGGGTGGATTTCATCAGAACACTCAGGCTACAGGCGTTATTCCATGTAATACTCCACGTGCACAACCAATTAGGGATGGAGGACAGGCGGGTAGAGGGCGCCCTATAGGGGGAGGCCCAGCCTGTTGATATATTTACTATGGTGTGGCTGAGGCCACCACACCAGATGGTGTCGTTACAGGCACGATCCCGATTTGTTATAAAGGGATATTTCCCTTAATTTGATTCGGTTCTGAATATTAAGGCGAGTCCTCCTATTATGCTCTGCTTATGGGTGAGCTTCGTAATTTTGTGACCCACATATTTGTTATCCATGTTGAGAGATTCGATGATATTAACCTGTTTCTATCATTTTTATTTTGTACACTATTGAGGACTACAAGTCCAAAAGTGACTTTCTAATACTCTCTACAGTGGGTTTTGATGTGATTTCGGAATAATTGATTTTAATTTTATGAATTATATGCCCTATTGGTATGGGGGTTCATTATATGTTGTGAAACAAAGAAAGAGAAAGGAAATAGATATTTCAGTTGGCACGATGTGCAAAATACTTGTGATTTAGAGTTGAGGACGAGATCCTCGCATTTTATATAATGTGAAATATTTAAACTGGGCTACAAGCCACGGTGGAAGTTATATAAGGACGAGGTCCTTGTGGCGAAAAATTTATGAGTTTAATTCTTCCTTTGTAAAATTTAAATTGTACTATAGTATTAATAGGGAGTCATGTCTGTTAGGCTTGTTTGATAATTCTTTTATGTGTTTCTGTGCATATTTAGCCATATTCGTGCTGTAATTATTGAGTTTTATCCCATGAGGGGAGTGCCCAGATGGCGTTAATTGTGACTCATTAATTCGGGTAAATAATTATGAGGTCTTCATGCCTCATGTGTTGTTGTCAGTGTTGTGAAAAATTTGTAATGAGATTTTGGTTAGTATAAGATTAATTGAGGATGCTGAAATTAATTATGAACAGTTATTATAACCAGAGATGTGATTATGGGCATACGTATAATGTATGTATAGGCACGAAATTACTACCGCCGGTTGAGACTAACACAATGTATGAATATGGGAAATTAGGCCCTATGAAATCTGAAGGAAATGGGCCAAACTATGAGAATGATGTTTCTCCCATCATGGTCCTCCATGTACTCGGTGCTTTATGTGTCTATGTCTAAGAAGGTAGTAGGAAATCCTTTATCTATTGTTCCGGAGGAAGCTAGTGAAGGTGAAGTTAATGGATAATTAGCTTATGAGAGGTACCAAATTGGCATCCTTGTTAGATAAGTCCGGAAGTTGGGATTGCCTACGTTAATGTGTTATGGCAAAGTTTATAAGTCGAGAAGGTCACCTTGAAGGCCTAAAGTGTTGTGGAAAGAAAATATTTTCTCTTGATTGTATAGAAATTGGTTTTGATTTGAAAGGTACTTTCGAGGTGTTATGATTTAAAAATGTGCAGTTCATGTTCAGATATCACTCTTGATAATATAATGCCGGTAATATTGAGATTAGTGTCGTTGATGCACATTGTTATGCTTTGTCGAGTTGTTGGATGTGTTGATAGGGTGATTTTGGTGATTTTATGACAGGTGGATAGGCCCAGTTACAGGGGAAACTCTGCCGAAACTTTTAAGAATTTGTATAGATAGCCAAATTTTAAGGGCCATAAGTAAGTTGAGATTTTGGATAGAAGACCCATGTAGTCAAAAGTGTCAATGCATAATAGTTGGAGGTAAAAGGATGGTAACTCTATTATTAGAAGTGACTTTTAAAACATTCGAGGACGAATTTTCTTAAGTGGGGGAGAATGTAACACCCCAAAAAATTCGAAGTACTTAATCGCTATTAAGAAAATTGATGTGCGCTAATTATATTATTTGTGTGCAGACGAGGACACACAAAAAGGGTGCTGGAAAATCACTGAAAAAAGAAGAAAAAAAAAAAGAAACGGAGAGAGCACCTGAGATCTGGGGAAAACTAAAAAGAGAGGAGGAAAACCGTGAAAGAACACAATACAAACTTCCCTTCCGTGATTGAACACCCAAAACAAAAAAGGCAGCCACTATAACTTCATTTTCTTTCACCAAAGGCCACCATAAACCCACCTAAACTCCATTAAAATACTGCAAAACAACCACCGAAGAACCGACCTCAAAATCCCAGCACCAATTTTCAGCCTTTCAATTGATTAAACTCATCCAAACCCAATTGTTTTTCCCCACAAAATAATCAGATCAACAGTAGCTCCAATTAGCACCAAAATCGCTGAAAATATCCTGCGGAAAACCACCCGAAAACAGCCTCAAAATCGTCCAAAATGCATCTCCAAAATGACCTCAAATTCCCAGCCAAAATCGACTCCAAAATGCCTCAAAACCAGCCCCAAACTCAACCATGAATCGCCTCTAAACTCCGGCAAGATCCAGCCATGAACTCCACAAAATACAGCTGCAAAATAGTCCTAAAAACAAGCCTTCCATCTCCAAAAAAATCGAGAAGCTCATTTGAGAATTTTCGGAGCTAGTTCGAGTTGAGCCCGTTCGAGGTCGTCGATTCCAGTTCAAGGTTCTGATTGATAAGCTCATTTGAGATTTTCGAAGCTCTGTTTCTTGTTGTACACATTGGGGAACCTATTCCATAATGAAGATTAAAGTTGATGGGATTTTCGGAACCTCGTAGTAATGTAAGGAAGGCTCAAGAAAGATTGAAGCCGTCCGGAGGTCAATTCACGTGAGAAAGATGTTTTGGAATATCGACCTAACTTCAAAAAGGTAAGTATCTTGCCTAACCTTGAGTGGAGGAATTACCCCTTAGGCATTGAGTCTTATGTGGAAATTGTGTAATTGAAAACCATGTACGCAAGGTGACGAGTACGTACTTGGTTTAGATGTGCAAATTATATCGGTTGAAATTCGTAGACGCCCTTATGTATTAAATTGGAAAATCATTGAAACTTAGTACATCCTTGATTTGTCATGCCTCATTCCTTGTTTGTTGAGTTTGTATTTTATATGATAATTTGGTGTGATTGCCACTTGAATTTTTATGTGAATTCCGTGTGTTTGTTGATTTGATATTTTTTGGAAATAATAATATTATGGATTTTTCATCTGCAAATAATTAATTAAATAAGTTTAATTTGAGGCATTTATATATTTATAAAAAAATTGGATTAAAGAAGGCGTGTCCTATGATGAGTTATTTTCCCATCCTTGTGGTTGTTTTTGAGATTTTATATATATTATGTTGAGCCGTGGACTATCTGTTGTGAAATTAATTGACTTTATTGTACCTTTGAAATGGTTGTGGCCTACGAAAAATTTGTAAATACGAGTTGATGATGTTATGCTGTTGTGATAATATTCTGTGTGAATTGTTGTGTGATTTGGGTAACTGTTAAGCGGTGTATAAGGGTGGCATTCCATTGTTGACATTATGTGGGCATAAGAGTGGCATTTCACTGTTGTTATGTGTATTGGGATATTGTCTGGACGGAGTGATAAGGGAGGCTATTGATATTGTCAGGGCGGAGGGATAATGGAGGCTATAGGAGCGATAAGGGTGGCTATTGATATTGTCAGGTGCGGAGGGATAAGGGAGGCTATTATAGGAGTGATAAGGGTGACTATAGGAGAGATAAGGGTGGCTATTGATATTGTCAGGTGCGGAGGGATAAGGGAGGCTATTATAGGAGTGATAAGGGTGACTATAGGAGAGATAAGGGTGGCTATTGTCAGGAATGATATGTCATAATGTGGGGTTATTATATTAATGATTTTTATATGATGATGTTAGATTATGGTGTTGATGATTTTTGTATAATGTTGTGATTCTCCTTGTGTTTATTATTATATCTTGTGCAACTTTTCTTGTTGTTTTGGTAAACTTGATAATAGTCTGATCAATGTTGAAATTGTGAGCCTGTGGCTATTGCCGGGTGGATTATGTTATTGGCACGTGATTTGTCCGTGCAAATGTGATATGAAATGTGGGCACGAGGTGCCGTGAAAATATGATGATTATGATATTGGCACGTGAACTGTCCGTGTAGTTGTGATATGAGATGTGGGCACGAGATACGTTAGTAAATAATAATTGTATTAATTGCACGTGAGTTGTCCGTGCAGTTATGATAGAAATATGTGCGCGAGGTGCCGTGGAAATGTAAAAGTGGGCGGAGACCCGTGTTACAAAAATATGAAAGTGGGCTGAGACCCGTATTTTATGATTATAAAACGAGGTGTTACAGAGTGACTTTTATTTGAAAGAAGTATATTCGAAAGACATTTATTTGAAAGAAATATATTCGAAAGATATTTATTTGAAAGAAATATATTTGGAAGGTATTTATTCGAAAGAATTATATGTAAAAGATTTATATTTGAAGGACATATTTAATTGATTGTACTTGTGTTCCTTATTCGTTTGAGTAATAATTATGGTGTTCTTGTTGCCTTGATGTTTATATCCCTAGTTAATTTTGTTGCTATTATTGCTAGTTGTTTTCCAGTACCATTGTATACTGCTATATTGCACAGGTTATTTGACTAGTGAGTGTCTTGACTGTACCTCATCTCTACTCCACCGAGGTTAGTCTTGATACTTACTGGGTGCCGACCGTGGTGTACTCATACTATACTTCTGCACATTTTTTTGCAGAGCCAGATATTGGAGATATCAGACTTAGGTAGAGTTAGTGGTTTGATCGCAAGGATTCAAGGTAGAGCTGTTTGGTCATCGCAGTTCCTTGGAGTCTTTCCATTTTATTGTACTGTTAATTATTATTCGAACAGTATTGTATATTCTATCCTTGAGATCATTTCATATATCCAGTTAGAGTTCGTGACTCAGTATTACCAGTCTTGGGAGTTTATTTGAATATTTTCGCTGTTGGTTTTAATACTTGTATTAAATTATATGTTTAAAAAAATGACTTGAATTGTTGTTATAGTCGGCTTACCTAGTCTTAGAGACTAAGTGCCATCACGACGCCTGTTGTGGGATTTTGGGTCGTGACACATTCGTTGTCTCTACTCTTACATGTTGACTCGAGTTGTGATCGAACACTTGCACAAGCATACACGTAGTTAATCACCCATATCAGTTTGAGAAAATGAACCCTGATGTGTATTGATCATTTACATATATTCTTGTATACTTGTCGTCTGTGTGAGAGCTGTACTATTAGCACGCGAGTTGTCCATGCGGTTATGAGTTATTGTTATTGATGGCACGTGAGTTGTCCGTACGGATATGAGATATTGTCACTCCCTTAGCACGTGCGTTTTCCGTGCGGATATGAGGTATTAATTGTATTGGCATGTGAGTTGTTCGTACTGTTAAAACTTGTAATGTGGGCACACAATACCAAATAATTTGGGTTCGTGATTTGGGACCCGTGATTTGTGATTATGAGGTTTGATACCTCGGGGAAATTCTTGAATAAATCTTGTGTGAAAGCGATTGTTTTTATTGAGTTGTTACTTGATTTCCTTTATTTGGTTTCACCGGACTTAAACCGTGTTCAACATACTTTACGGCGTATTACCTGTTTGTTCCATGTTGCTAATTGTTGTCTCTACTTTTCTATTGTGAGTATTGTTTTGTTATTGCTACCATGCTTAGCTTTACAATGATATTGTTCCCTTTTAATTTCACATTCATACTTGTACAAGTTATTAAATCCAGTAGGTATTTTGTCTGTCCCTCGTCACTACTACACCAAGGTTAGTCTTGATACTTACTGAGTATTGCCGTGGTGTACTCATGCTACACTTTCTGCACATTTTTGTGCAGATCCAGGTACCCTGGAGTTTGTTGATCATTAGCTAGCTGATTGGGCATTATTGTAAAGACTGAAGGTATACCTGTTGTCGCGTTCGCACGCCTCAGAGTCACCTTCTGAAATTTTACCTTGTAGTGTTTATTTCTATTCAAGAACATTTATAATTAGAGATTTTCTAATAAACGTATTAGATCTTATGACTCGTACTACCGGTTTTGGGATTGTTGGCTTGTATAGAAAAAAATATGTTTCATATCTAATAGTTGTTGGTTGAGTTTGCCATTAATTCAGTAAGTATTAGACTTACCTAGTCCCTAAGACTAGGTGTCATCACGACATCATACGGAGGGAAATTGGGATCGTGACAGCATATTCTTCGGTTTTAGAGGTATATAACATATATTTAACACTCTTTGTCGGTTATTATTTTCACTTCTTTAAGTTTGAACACCCTTGAGGAAATTCCTGGCTTCGCCACTACTTAGCGGGGATAAAATGGTGTAGTCACAATGGTCGCAACAACATTATACTGAAATGTGATTCCCAGATAGCGATTGATTTGGTCAATGGTAAATCAAAACCTCCTTGGCAGATGCATGGCATTATCAGACAGATTCAATACATTATTGGTCAACTTAATTGTGAAATTCGACATTGTTCTAGAGAAGCTAATCAAGTTCCGGATGCATTAGCAGAATGGAGCATTGACAAGGAAGCACTTCTTATTTTCTTTAATCATGATCTTTTTTCTACTGCTGTTGGACCTTACAAATTGGATTGGAATACATCCAGATAGTATCACTAAGGCATAAGCATAGGAAGAACACTTTCTAGTGAAAAGATTCTTTTGGTTGTAGGTTATTGTATATGTAATGGTGTATGTGCACCATTACAAAGCTTATGTTAATTTCTACATGACTGCAGGTTCCTGCTCGACACAATGGGCCAACCGGCTATTAGGTACATATACCATGAAGGGAACCAAGTGGTGCATGAACTAGCAAAATATGGGACCAACTGGAACTCACATACTTATGCTGAGTGTGAAGACTACTTCTGGAGTGAATGTCACGATCCGAAATTCACACCTTCAGGACCGTGATGGCGCCTAATATTTCATTTGCTAGGCAAGTCAACGTTAATATAATCTTAACCATTTTTAAGAAAATTAAATTAAACGGAAGTCAATTACTGAAATAAAGTGTGGAAGACCATAACTACCGAATCATCAAACCACATCCCTGAATCTGGTATCGCAAGTGCACGATCTACTAGAATAATATAAATAAAGGTCCGAATAAAATTCAAGTTGTTTGAAAGATAATACACAGCTAAGATAAAATAGAAGGGGACTTCAGAACTGCGAAATCTGTGCAGTTATACGTCAAGTCTTCTCTGAGTAGCTGAATCCGAGCACGTCTATGGTACGCCGCTGAGACCAACTCCAAAATCTGTACAAGAAGTGCAGAATGTAGTATAAGTACAACCGACCCCATGTACTCCGTAAGTGTTGAGCCTAACCTTGACGAAGTAGTGACGAGGCTATGACAGGACACGTACGTAAACAACCTGTACAAGTATATACAAATACGAAGCAACAATAAAACAATAAATAACACTTTATAAATTTGGGAGGGAACATACGAAGGGGGTTGATATAATAATTTCAGTAGGAGAATTATCACTTAGCAGCCAATTAATTCCTCAACAATAAAATGAGCAACTGATAATATGAAAATGGCACGACACCACCCTTCGTGCTTTTACTCTCATTCCTCCCGTAAACTGATAAATAAATAATAATAATAATTGGCACGGCATCACCCCTTCGTGCTTTTACACTCAAAAATGATACGGTAACACCTTCGTGCTTTTACACTCCTTCTCACCATGACAATGATAGTATAAATAATAAAAATGGCACGGCATCACCCTTCGTTCTTTTACACTCTTTCTCACCATATTCAACAATAATGAAATCAATAAAACTTTCATGAATAATGATCAAATAATCAACAACAAACTTAAGAAGGAATATCTTAATTAAATAAGCAATTATTCAAAATAAAATAAATTCCTCCAACATGCTTTGACTCAACCACAACACATATATCACAACCCAAAATTCCCTCTGTTGGGTATCGTGATGGCACCAAGTCGTAGGGACTAGGTAAGCCTAATATTTACTGAATAACAACCATAATAAATAACATCTAACAACTTTGAAATGGAATTCTTTATAAAAATTTATAATTCCCAAAACCGGTAGTACAAGTCATAAGCTCTATAGAGTATTTGCTAGAAAACTTCTATGTACAACAGTTCAGAAATAAGGATAAATAGTGCAATACAAAAACTAGAAGGTGACTCTGAAGCCTGAGAACGCAGCAGCAGTTTACCTTGAGTCTCCACAGCAACGATCCGCACAACAAATACCTGGATCTGCACAAAAGAATGTGCAGAAGTGTAGTATGAGTACACCACAGCGGTACCCGGAAAGTATCAAGACTAACCTCAGTGGAGTAGTGACGAGGAACAGTCAAGACACCTACTGGATTAAATAACCTGAACAAATATAAGTGTAGGAACAACAGAGTACGATATCTATATAAGGACTACGCATAATGACAATGACACTAATACGGTAATTGCGGTAAGAAAGCAAAAACAACATCTAAAAGCGGAACACCATAATAATGATGCGGTTTGAAATACGGTGAACACAGATAGAGGAAAAGCAAGTAACAACTCTACAAAACACAACCGCTTCCACACCAGGCTCTAGCCAATAACCATTCACGAGGTACCGAACCTCAGAATATTCACATTTCAATGGTCCCAATACTGAAACCCTAAACACTTGGCATCTTGTGCCCTCTTTACCAATTTAATACACAACAATATCAAGGTCCATCCTTTTAGTCGATAAGAGTAATTAACTACTTGTATGCTTATGCAAGTGTTCTAACATAGTTCATGCTAGCTAGTCAGTATAGAAAAAGAAACGGACAGTACGTAGAATGTCTTTCCGAAATTTTTCCATGACGTAAAACTCACACAGGTAAGTGCACCACTACACAAATATCAACAACGAGAATTCCCCCAGGCCTTCACAAGTCATCACCAATCAATCCCTGACACACCTCACCTTGTCTCGCCACGTGTGCAATAATAAAGTAAGTGCCCGCCTTGTCTCGCCACACGTGCATAATAATATTCCCATCTTATCTCGCCACATGCGCAACCCACATATATATATATCCCGCCTTGTCATGCCGCGTGTGCAAATATCAAAAGTAACAATAGCACGACAGAAACCTCGTGCAACCCAATAACACCCGTACGACAGAAACCTCGTGCATCACAATAACAACAATCGCACGGCAGAAACCTCATGCATCACAATAACAACAACCCCACGGAAAAAACCTCGTGCATCACAATAACAAATACAACAAGAACAGTGACAATAAATACAAGAGCACGACAAGTAAATCAACTCAAGGTCTTTCGATCATAAAGAAAATGGTAGACTAATTCACAAGGAATAACCACAATAGAGAATACTAGGCGTAATACGAACATCTCAACAAGGGAGAAGATAATATGTAATAACGATCCCACAATATATGGTTCAACAACAAGAGAGCTAGCACGAGTCAAATAATTCCAATTAAGGACATGTCATCTAAGATATAAGATATCTAAACTTCTTTTAAGGTTGGGCAATTACGAAAAAGATACAACAAATTCACTTAAGGATAAGCAGCGGGAAGATAATCATCACCTCAATTAAGACTAAATAATTACAGGAGAGATAATAATAATTTCAAACAAAGTTAAGCAGTTATGAAAAGATAAAATGACAATAGAAAAGGTAAAAAAAATCTTCAGTTAAGTCAAATAAGAAATGGGAGTGGATCATGAAGCAATTAATTCGAATTAAAGCAGGTAGGGGTGAAAGCAATAATTAAGGAACTTAATCATAACAAAAAATAACTTCATACTTAGTGAATATAAGGACCTAAGGACTCTAAAAGGCCGACTTTCCACGAATAAGCATGAGTACGTACTCGTCACCTCGCGTACACGGACTACAATTAGCATAGAAGACTCAAATCCTTAGGGGTAGTCCTCCACACAAGGTTAGGCAAGCTACTTCAAAGCACAAATAAAACTCATAAGAAACTATACCGGATCATAAAGCCTCGATCTTTATTAAAATCTAAAAATCATCCCAAAAGTTGACCCCCAGGCCCGCACCTCGGAACCCGACAAATGTTACAAAATCCTAACACCCATTCCGATATGAGTTCAACCATACAAAACTTATCTAATTCCGATACCATTTGGTCCTTCAAAATATCAATTTTCATTTCTGAAAACTTCTTCAAAATCCCCATTTTTCCTCAACCCAAAACACTAATTAAATGATAAAAATAAAGACAAACTCATGAAATATAATAAATTCTAGGTGAAGAACACTTACCCCAATCGATTTTCCTGAAAAACCCACAAAGAAGCGCTCAAAATCGAGCTCTACAAGTCAAGATATGATAAAAATGGCCTAACCCTTTATTTGGAAGATATATTATGCTGCCCAGGTGTTAAAGCATCGCGAACGCGAAAGAGTACTCGCATTCGCGAAGAAGGAAAACTGAAGGCTGCCCAGATATGCTTCACGAACACGAAAGATGGCTCGCGAATGCGTAGAGGAAAATTTGATGGTCCAATGACTGGGCTACGCGAACGCGTGAAGGGGTGCGCGAACGTGAAGGATGAGGTAGCATACCTTCGCGAATGCAGGAAGAGAGACGCGAACGCGAAGAGGAAAAAGCCTCTACTGCCCAGCTCTTATTTTCTAGTACGCGGACGCGAGGGAATAACTGCGAATGCGAAGAAGGGGAACGCAGAACTCTGCAAACATGAAAGGAAGGATGCGAACGCGAAAAAGAAACATTTCATCCTATAAAATAACACCACGTGGGACACGGACACGAACGCGATGAAGGAAACCAGATGACAGATTCAGCAGTTCAAAAATAGAAGAAAATGGCTTGTAGCCCATTCGAAACACACCTGAGGCCCCCGGGACCCCGTCTAAACATACCAACAAGTTCCATAACCTAACACGGACTTGCTCGAGGTCTCAAATCATATCAAACAACGTCGAAACTATGAATCGCACCATGAATCGAACTTATGAACTTTCAAATCTTCCAACTTCTAAAACTTGCGCCGAACCCTATCAAATCAACCCGGAATGACGCCAAATTGTTCAGACAAGTCCCAAATGACATAACAGAGCTGTTCCAACTCTCAAAATCACATTCCAGCCCCGATATTACCAAAGTCAACTATTGGTCAAACTTCTCCTTCTTCCAAACTTCAACTTTTCCAATTTTTGCCAAAATGCTCCAAGTTACCCTATGGACCTCCAAATCAAAATCCGCACGCACGCCTAAATCCAAAATCACCATACGAATATGTTGAAATTATCCAAACCCCATTCTGGAGCCGTTTACTCAAAAGTCAAATTCCGGTCAACTCTTACCGCTTAAGCTTCCAAAATGTGAATCCTTCTTCTGATTTGACTCCAAATCATCCGGTAATTGAATTCAACCAAGCACGCAAGTCAATACACATAATACGAAACTGCTCAAGACCTTATGCTACCGAACGTGACTTAAATTCTCAAAATGACCGGCCGGTCGTTACAGCATGAGTACTCGTCACCTCACATATACGTTGTACCCGCACATTAAATCAAGTACAAAATAGATAAATAAATCCTACTCCCTCAAGTCAAGTTTAACCATGACACTTACCTCATTGGAAACCAAATTCAATATTTCAATAAACCTTTGCCTCGCAAATTCATGTCTGAAGTCCTCAAATCTAGTCATAAACAATTCAATATATTCAATACAAATTGTAGGAATTAATTCCATATGAATTTACTAATTTTTTGGATTAAAATTTGAAATTCATCTCAAAAATCAACAGTGGGGCCCACGTCTCGAATCTTGAAAAACTTATGAAATTCGAATTCCCGTTCCGAGACGAGTCCAATCATACAAAAATTATCAAATTTCGATGTCAAATGGACCTTCAAATCTTAAATTTTTGTTTTTGGAAAGTTTTACAAAAATTCCAATTTCTTCCATCTAAATCCGAAATAAATGATTAATATAGACATGGATTTAAGAAATATAATCACTTTTCCTTATAAAACACTTATCCAATTCAAAGTCGTGAAAAATCCCTTTGGAATCGCCTAAATCCGAGACCCAAAACTCAAAAATGAGTAAAAATGGTTTACTTCCGATTTTATGGGTTTTGTCCAGGCTTTTTTGCATCTGCGGACACTTAACCGCATCTGCGGTTTCTCTTTTGGGGAGGTTGGGGTCGCTTATGCGGGCTGGCTCGCTTTTGCGGATAGGAGTCCGCTTCTGCGGACTCGCTTTTCCGAAGAAGAGTCCGCTTCTACGCAAGGCTGCCCCTTCCCCCTTTTCCTACTTCTGCGACGCGTGGACCCCTTCTACGGTCGCATTTCTACGACAACCCGTCCGCTTCTGCAGACTGTCCACTTCTGCAAGGCATGGTTCACTTTTGCAAGCTCGCACCTACGGTCTAAAATCCGCAGGTGCGATTACACCAGAAGCCAAAATTTCAGGTTTTCCTTAAGTCAAAATTTTGATCCATTAACCATCCGAAATCCACCTGAGGTCCCCGGGACCTCAACTAAATACACCAACCAGTCCTAAAACATCATCCGAACTTAGTCGAGACCTCAAATCACATCAAACAACTTTAAAATCGCGAATCCTACCCCAATTCAAGCTTAAGGAACTTAAAACTTTTCAACTTCTACCTTCAATGCCGAAACCTATCAAATCAAGTCCGATTCACCTCAAAATTTGTACACTAGTCATAAATGATATAACGGACCTATTAAAATTTCAAGAATCAGATTCCGACCTCGATATCAAAAATTCAAATTCGTGGTCAAACTTTGGAAATCTTTAGCCTTTAAATTTCTAGTTTCCATTAAATGGCCATAACTTGAGCTAGGGACCTCCAAATTAAATTCCAGGCATAGGCCCAAGTTCCAAATCACGATACGGACCTACCGGAACTGCCAAAATACTGTTCCAGGTCCATTTGCTCAAAATGTTGACCAAAGTCAACTTAATTGAGTTTTAAGGCTCTATTTCACATTTTAATCAATTTTTCATATAAAAACTTTCCGAAAAATTATACGGACTACGCACGTAAGTCGAGGAATGATGAATAGTACTTTGAGGTCACATAACATAAAATAATTATTAAATTTAAAGATGACCGTTTGGGTCACTACATTCTCTATCTCCAAACAAACGTTCGTCCTCGAACGGAATTAGAAAAGTACATAAGCTGGTAAAATGGTGTGGATATTTACTATGCATGTCTTACTCGGACTCCCAGGTAGCTGTCTCAATTTATTGACCTCTCTATTGCACCTGAACTGAAGGATAACTCTTATACCTCAACTATCGGACCTGCCGGTCTAGAATAGCTACCGGCTCCTCTTCGTAAGTCAAATCCTTGTCCAATTGGACTGAGCTGAAATCTAACACATGGGATGGATCACCATGATATTTTCGGCGCATAGACACATGGAACATCGGATAAATCGCTGATAAACTAGGTGGTAATGCAAACATGTATGCTACTTCACCCACCTTTTCAGGAATTTCAAAGGGTCCTATATACCTAGGGCTCAACTTTCCCTTCTTTTCAAACCTCATTACATATTTCATAGGTGAAACCCGGAGCAATACTCTTTCTCCAACCATGAATGCAATATCATGAATCTTACGGTCGGCATAACTCTTTTGCCTAGACTGAGCTGTGCAAAGTCGATCCTGAATAATTTTGACCTTATCCAAGGCATCCTGTACCAAATCGATACCAAACAATCGAGCCTCTTCCAGTTCAAACCATCCAACTGGCGAACGACATCGCCTTCCGTATAATGCTTCATATGGAGCCATCTGAATGCTCGACTGGTAGTTGTTATTATAGGCAAACTCTGCAAGTGGAAAGAATTGATCCCAAGAACCTCCAAAATCTATAACACAAGCGCGGAGCATATCTTCCAATATCTGAATAATGCGCTCTGACTGTCTGTCTGTCTGTGGATGAAATGTTGTACTCAACTCAACCCACGTGCCTAACTCATGCTGTACAGCCCTCCAGAAGTGTGAAGTGAACTACGTACCTCAATCAGAAATGATAGACACGGGCACACCGTGAAGGCGGACAATCTCACGGATGTAAATCTCTGCTAACCGCTCTGTAGAATAGGTAACTGCTACTGGAATGAAATGTGCTGACTTGGTCAACCTGTCCATAATGACCCATACTGCGTCAAACTTTCTCTGAGTCCGTGGAAGCCTAACAACAAAATCCATAGTGATACACTCCCACTTCCACTCAGGAATTTCTAACTTCTAAAGTAAACCACCAGGTCTCTGATGCTCGTACTTGACTTGTTAACAATTTAGACACCAAGCTACATATGCAACTATAACCTTCTTCATTCTCCTCCACCAATAATGTTGCCGTAAATCTTGATACATTTTGGCGACACCTGGATGAATATAATACCGGAAACTTTGTGCCTCTTCAAGAATTAATTCACGAAGCCCATCTATATTAGGAACACAAATACGACCATGCATTCGCAGAACTCCATCTTCCCCCACAGCAACCTGTTGGGCATCACCGTGCTGCACCGTGTCTTTAAGGACAAGCAAATAAGGATCATCATATTGTCGCTCTCTGATACTCTCACATAAGAAAGACCGAGCGACTCTGCAAGTTAGAACCTGACTGGGTTCTGAAATATCTAATCTCACGAACTGATTAGCCAAAGTCTGAACATCTGCAGCTAACGGTCTCTCACTAACCGGGGTCTCTCACTAACCGGAATATATTCAAGACTGCCCATACTCACAGCCTTTCTACTCAAAGCATCGGCCACCACATTAGCCTTTCCGGGGTGATACGAAATAGTGATATCATAGTCTTTCAACAAATCCAACCATCTTCTCTTCCTCAAAATGAGATATTTTTTCCTGAACAGATATTGTAGGCTACGATGATCAGTGAATACTTCACAAGAGACACCGTAAAGGTAATGCCTCCAAATCTTCAAAGCATGGACAATGGCTGCCAATTCTAAATCATGAATAGGATAATTCTTCTCGTGAACTTTCAACTGCCGCGACACATATGAAATAACCCTGCCATCTTGTATCAATACTGCACCAAGCCCAACGTGAGATGCACCACAATATACCGTATAAGATCCTGAACCTGTGGGCAATACCAACACTGGCGTCGTGGTCAAGGCAGTCTTGAGCTTCTGAAACCCCAACTCACCCTCGTCTGACCATCCGAATGGAACACCTTTCTAGGTCAGTCTGGTCAATGGGCTAGCTATATATGAAAACCCCTCTACGAAGCGGCGATAATAACTTGCCAAACCCAGGGAACTCCGAATCTCTGTAACTAAAGTAGGTCTAGGCCAATTCTAAACTGCCTCAATCTTCTGAGGATCCACTTTTATGCCTTCAGCCGATACTACATGCCCCAAACAAGCAACTAAGTCTAACCAAAATTCACATTTTGAAAATTTGGCATATAACTGATTATTTTTCAAAGTCTGAATCATACTCCGAAGATGTTTCTCATGCTCCTCTCGACTGCTGGAGTAAATCAAGATATCATCAATGAATACAACCATAAAAGAATCCAAATAGGGCTTGAACACCCGGTTCATCAAATCAATAAATGCTGCTAGGGCATTTGTCAGCCCAATTGACATCACTAAGAATTCGTAATGCCCATACCGAGTCCGAGAAGTTGTCTTAGGGACATCATATGCCCTAATCTTCAACTGATGATAACCAGACCTCAAGTCGATCTTTGAAAACACCTTGGCACCCTGAAGCTGATCGAATAAGTCATCAATTCTTGGTAGTGGATACTTGTTCTTGTTAGTAGCCTTGTTCAACTACCGATAATCTATACACATCCACATTGAACTATCATTTTTCTTCACAAACAACACTGGTGCATACCAGGGCGAGAAATTGGGTCTAATGAATCCCTGATCAAGCAAGTCTTGTAACTGCTCCTTTAATTTTATCAACTTTGGAGGGGCCATACGGTATGGGGGTAGAAATGGGCTGAGTGCCCAGAGCTAAATCAATACAGAAGTCAATATCTCTGTCGGGTGGCATCCTCGGCAGATCTGCATGAAATACATCTGGAAATTCACGGACAACTGGAACTGAATCCATAAAAGGAACTTCCGCGCTAGGATCGCGAATATAATCCAAATAAGCTAGACACCCCTTCTCGACCATACGCCGAGCTTTCACATAAGAGATAACCTTGCTGGTAGAATGGCCAAGAGTCCTTTTCCACTCTAGTTTAGGTAACCCCAGCATGGCTAAGGTCACCGTTTTAGCGTGACAATCCAATATAGCGTGATAAGAGACAAATAATCCATACCCTAGATTACATCAAAATCTACCATATCAAGAAGTAGAATATCCACGCTAGTCTCAAGAATCTCAATAGTAACCATACACGAATGATAGACATGATCTACTACAACAAAATCTCCCACCGGTGTGGACACACACACAGAAGCATTCAGAGAATCATGAGGCACAACCAGGTATGAAGCAAAATAGGAGGACACATATGAATAAGTAGATCCTGGATCAAATAGAACTGAAGCATCTTTATGGAAAACTGGAGCAATACATGTGATCATTGCATCGGATGACTCAGCCTCAAGCCTTGCTGGAAAAGCATAAAATCGGGGCTGGGCCACACCACTCTGAACTGCGTCCCTGGCACGGCCACTAACTAGCTGGCCTCAACCTCTAACGGCCTGAACTCCACCTCTAGCTGTTTGACCCCTGCCCCTAGCTGGCTAGGCGGGTGGCAGAATAGTTGGTGCTGGAATCATAGCATAGGAACCCTACTGTTGTGAACTTCTCAATGCCCGAGGGCAAAATCTAGCAATGTGTCTCGGGTCACCACAAGTATAGCAGGTCTTCGGCTGTTGTGACTACTGACCCTGGAACTGTCCATGTCGACCTAGATAACCACTCTGATGACTTTGACTCGGAGGTGCATTAATACGAGCTCGTGGTGCACTATAAGCTAGCTGGTCATAATGAGACACATAAGGGTCGTGACCACCTAAAGCATTGTGGGATGACTGGAGCGCTGAATGAAACGGCCTGGGAGGATGGCCTCTACCAAAATTACCCTTGCCTCTAGACGAGGCACAACTGAACCCGACGAACTGACGAGGCCTCTTATCAGATCCTTGTCCTCTCTCCTGTGCAAGAATCATCTCGATCCTCCTCGCAACATTAGCAGTTGCCTGAAACAAAATCTCACTTTTGTTCTCCTTGGCCATCTGAAGCCTGATAGGGTGAGTGAGTCCCTCAATAAACCTCCTCACTCTCTCTCCCTCCGAAGGTAGTAAAAGGAGAGCATGACAGGCTAAATCCACAAAACGGGTCTCGTACTGAGTAATAGTCATACTACCTTGCTGTAGACACTCAAATTGCCTGCGGTAATCCTCTTTCAATGTGATAGTGTCTCGACCCGAAATTTCCACCTTCGGACCGTGATGGCACCTAACATTTCACTTGCTAGGCAAGCCAACGTTAGAATAATATTAGCCATTTTAAAACAAATTTTAAATTTATTAATAACAAATAACAAATGCGGAAGTAAGGTCTGAAATTTAGTGAATAATCTATAAAAATAACGGTCTCCAAATACCATCCCAGAATTGGTGTCACAAGTGCACGAGCTTCTAGAATAATTACAAATAAAGGTCTGAATAAAATAAAGCTGTTTGGAAATAAACACACAGTTAAAGTAAAATAGACGGGGACTTCAGAACTGCGGACGCCATGCAGTTATACCTCAAGTCTCCTCTGGTAGCTAAAATCTGAGCAAGTCTATGGTACGCCGCTGGGACCAACTCCAAAATCTACACAAGAAGTAGTGACGAGGCTAAGGCATGTCACTTACATTAACCTATACGCAATAGTAGTAATAACAACAGTAATAGAAATAAATCAGGTAACGCATTTTTAATAGTTGAAGCCAACTCAGCAGTCATAACCAATTGTTATTTTAATCAATTTCCGTTGCAGCGTGGAACCAGCTCGTACAACATATTCATTTTCAATCCTCACATATATTTATTTTAATCAAGTATATATAAACTTTTAAATAAGTCTGTTGCGGCATGTAATCCGATCCCCCAATATAGACTTTTAAATAAGTCTGTTGCGGCGTGCAATCCGATCCCCCAATATATATATATACTTTCATTTACGTTGCGGCGTGCAACCCGTTCCCCCAATATAACTTTAAACAACTCATAAATGTAATAAAAATTACTCCAATGGATACCACGTCCAATGAAAAACTATTAAGCATCAAGGCACACAATAATTATAATTTATTTATGAACAAACAATGGCAATTAACAATTAATTGTGAAAATTGTGGAGAAAATAGGCAAGTAATATTTAGTATGCTAAATGTCAAATAACAGTTAAGACACATAAATCAAATAACATGTAAGAATTATTGCAGAAATTCAAGAATTAACATTTGGCAAAGAATAGGAGAGAAACGATTATTATAACAATTAATTCATGATTTAAAACGATTTATGATATTTCAAGTAATTATGCAAACAATTAATTTGATGATGTATAGACACTCGTTACCTCGCCTATACGTCGTTCACATGCATTTCACATAATAAATAGTTTAAGGGTTCTATTCTCTCAAGTCAAGGTTAACCACGACACTTACCTCGCTTTGCAAATTCCAATAAATTACTCGACCAAAGCTTTTTATTTTAAACTTGTCTCCAAAAGCTTCAAATCTATTCACAAACAATTCAATATACTTAATACGAATTATAGGAATTCATTCCATATGAATTTACTAATTTTCTGGATATAAATCCGAAATTCACTTTAAAAATTGATAGTGGGGCCCATATCTAAAATCTTGGAAAAACTTACGAAATTAGAATACCCATTCCGATACGAGTTCAACCATATAAAATTTATTCAATTCCGATGTCAAATGGACCTTCAAATCTTAAATTTTCGTTTTTAGAAGATTTTATAAAATTCTGATTTTTCTTTCATAAATTCATGGATTCATGATGTAAATGAGTATGGAATCATGAAATATAATCAATATAGTATAAGAAGCACTTACCCCAATGTTTTCTCGTGAAAATCGCCCAAGAATCGCCTTACCCGAGCTCAAAAATGAAAAAGGGTTGAAAATGGGACGAATCCGATTTTCCAGAACTTAAGTTCTGTTTCTGGGATTTTTACCCTTCGCGAACGCGGTCAGTGCCTCGTGTTCGCAAAGCACAAATTTGTGCTATCCAATTTTACTCTTCGTGAACGCGATGCTTGCCTGGCTTGGCCTTCGCGAACGCGAGATGCCTTACGCGAATGCGAAGGCAAATTTTCCTGGCCAGCCTTTTCCCCTTCGCGAACGCGAGGCTTCGATCGCGAACGCGAAGCTTTGCACCTCGACCCTTCACGAACGCGAAGCACAATTATGTCTGCCTCCAATTTCTTCTTCGCGAACGCGAGACTCTTCTCGCGAATGCGAAGAAGGATACCAGAAGCAGATTTCTGAAGTTTTCCCAAGTCCAAAAATGATCCGTTAACCACCCGAAACCAACCCGAGCCCTCGGGGCTCCAAACCAAACATGCACCCAAGTCCTAAAACATCATACGAACTTACTCGCGCAATCAATTCGCCAAAATAACAGTTAGAACTACGAATTGAACACCAATTTGAAAGGAATTTTCAAGAAAATGTTAAAACTTATATTTTTACAACCGGACGTCCGAATCACATCAAATCAACTCCGATTCTCACCAAATACGGCAGAAAAGTCATAAATATTATAATGGACCTGTACAGTGCTCCGGAACTAAAATATGGACCCAGTATCAATAAATCCAACATGAGTAATTTTTTAAAAATTATTAAGCTTTCAAGCTTTTACTTTTTCATCAAAATTCCATTTCTCGGGCTAGGGTCCTTGAAATTCGATTCCGGGCATAACGGAACTGTCAAAATACTGATCCAAGTCTGTTTGCTCAAAATGTTGACGAAAGTCAACTCAATTCAGTTTTACAATTTCCTTTCACATTTTAATCCATTTTTCACATAACAACTTTCCGAAAAATTGTACGGACCATGCACGTAAGTCGAGGAGTGTTAAATAGTGCTTTTCGTCGTCTTAGAACACAGAATTAATTATTAAATTTAAAGATGACATTTTGGGTCATCATAGATAGGGAGGAAATTCCCTAGAAATAGCTGTGAGAACTGCTCCCAGGTCAATGCATGCGATAAAATTGGTCTGGTCAATGTATAATATCTCCACCACCTCTTGGTGGAACCCGTCATCTGAAATACAGCAAAATCGACCCCATTGGTCTCAACTATACCCATGTTCCGCAATACCTCATGGCAACGGTCAAGATAATCTTGTGGGTCTCAGAAGGTGTACCACTGAAGTAAAATGAAAAGAGCTTAGTAAACTTATCCTGTCTCAATAAGGCCTCAGAAGACATGGCGGGCCTATCACCACCCTGTGCCGCAACAACTGGCTGAACTACCCCAACTGGCGGGGCTGCTTGAGCCTGATACTGGGGGAGCCATCTACTCCAGAGCGGGAGTAGTGGGAGTTTGTGCTCCTCCCCTAGCATGTGAGACGATTGGTGCCACTGGAAACGTACCATTCTGGGCCACGCCCTCCATAAGACTCACCAAATAGACTAGAGCGTCCTGAAGCAATGGAGTAGCTATGAATCCTTTCGGGACCTGAACTGGTCCAACTAGTCTAGTCTGAACTGGAACCTCCTCCTGAAGATCCACATGAGGTTCTACAACAGGTGCTGCTACTCGAGCTCTAGACTGAGCTCTACCTCTGCCTGTGCCTCGGCCTCTAGCACGACCTCGGCCTTGACCTCTACCCCTAGTCATAGTTACCACCGGGGGCTCGGGTCCCTGTCCATTGGTAGATGGATTACATGTTCTCACCATCTGCGAGAGAATTAGAATAGAATAGTTCAATCATTGATGATAGAATAAAATTGCATGGCAGAATAAGAAAGAAGTGATATTGTTCCTAAACTTCATAGCCTCTGAAATATAAGTATATACGTCTCCGTACCGATCCTTCAGACTCTACTAAGCTTGCTCGTGGCTCGTGAGACCTAAGTAACCTAGTGCTCTGTTACAAACTTGTCACAACCCAAAATTTCCACCTTCGAGACCGTGATGGCGCCTAACATTTCACTTGCTAGGCAAGCCAAAGTTAAAATAATCTTAACCATTTTTAAGTAAATTACATTAAACGAAAGTCAATTACTGAAATAAAGTGCGGAAGACCACAACTACTGAATCATCAAACTACATCCCCAAATCTGGTGTCACAAGTGCACGAGCTACTAGAATAATACAAATAAAGGTCTGAATGAAATTCAAGTTGTTTGAAAGATAATACACAGCTAAGATAAGATAGAAGGGGACTTCAGAACTGCAAACGATGTGCAGTTATACCTCAAGTCTCCTTTGAGTAGCTGAATCCGAGCACGTCTATGGTACGCCGCTGGGACCAACTCCAAAATCTGCACAAGAAGTGCCGAGTATAGTATGAGAACAACCAACCCCATGTACTTCATAATTGTCGAGCCTAACCTCGACGAAGTAGTGACGAGGCTATGACAGGACACATACGTAAACAACCTGTACAAGTATATACAAATACAAAACAACAATAAAATAATAAATAATACTTTATAAATTTGGGAGGTAACATGCGAAGGGGTTTGATATAATAATTTCAGCAGGAGAATTATCACTTAGCAGCTAATTAATTCCTCAACAATAAAATGAGCAACCGATAATATGAAAATGGCACGGTGCCACCCTTCGTGCTTTTACTCTCATTCCTTTCATAAACTGATAAATAAATAATAATAATTGGCACGACATTACCCTTCGTGCTTTAACTCTCTTGTGGAACGGCATCACCCTTCGTGCTTTTACACTCTCTGAAAATGGCACGATATCACCCTTCGTGCTTTTACACTAAAACATGACACGACAACACCCTTCGTGCTTTTACACTCTTTCTCATAATGACAATGATAGTATAAATAATAAAAATGGCACGGCATCACCCTTCGCGTTTTTACACTCTTTCTCACCATATTCAACAATAATTAAATCAATAACTATTTTATGAATAATGATCAAATAATCAATAATAAACTTAAGCAGGAATATCTTAATTAAATAAGCAAATATTCAAAATGAAATAAATTCCTCCAGCATGCTTTGACTCAACCACAACGCATAAGTACTCGTCATCTCACATATATGTTGTACCCGCACATTAAATCACGTAGCAAATAGACAAATAAATCCTACTCCCTCGAGTCAAGGTTAACCACGACACTTACCTCGCTTGCAGCCAAATTCAAGATTCCAATAAATATCTGTCTCACGAATTCGTGTCCGAAGTCCTCAAATCTAGTCATAAATAATTCAATATACTCAATACAAATCGTAGGAATTAATTTCACATGAATTTACTAATTTTCCATATTAAAATCTGAAATTCATCTCAAAAATCAATAGTGGGGCCCATGTCTCGAATCTCAAAAAAATTACGAAAATTGAACACCTGTTCCGAGACGAGTCCAACCACATAAAAATTATAAAATTCCGATGTCAAATGGACCTTCAAATCTTAAATTTTTGTTTTTGGAAAGTGTTACAAAAATTTTAATTTCTTCCATCTAAATCCGAAATAAATGATGAATATAGACATGTATTATGAAATATAATCACTTTTGGTTATAGAACACTTACCCAATTCAAAATCATGAAAAATCCTTTAGGAATCGCTTAAATCCGAGACCCAAAACTCAAAAGTGTCCAGGCTTTTTCGCATCAGCGGACACTTAACCGCATCTGCGGTTCCGCTTTTGGGGAGGTTGGGGTCGCTTCTATGGGCTAGCTCGCTTCTGCGGACAGGAGTCCGCTTCTACGGACTCGCTTCTGTGAAGAAGAGTCCGCTCCTGTGCTAGGCTTCCCCTTCCCCCTTTTCCCGCTTTTGCGACGCGTGGACCGCTTTCGCGATCGTGCTTCTGCGACATCCTGTTTGCTTCTGCAGACTATCCGCTTCTGTGAGGCATGGCTCGCTTTTGCGAGCTTGCACCTGTGGTCTACAATCTGCAGGTGTGATTACACCAGAAGCAAAAATTTCAAATTTTCCTTAAGTCCAAATTTTGATCTATTAACCATCCGGAATCCACCCTAGACCCCCGGGACTTCAACCAAATACACCAACCAGTCTTAAAACATCATCCGAACTTAGTCGAGACCTCAAATCATATCGAACAACTTTAAAATCGCAAATCCTACCCCAATTCAAGCTTAAGGAACTTAAAATGTTTCAACTTCTTCCTTCGATGCCGAAACCTATCAAATCAAGTCCGATTGACCTCGAATTTTGCACGCTAGTCATAAATGACATAACTAACCTATTCAAATTTTCAGAATCGGATTCCAACCCCGATATCAAAAATTCAAATCCATGGTCAAACTTTGGAAATCTTTAGCCTTTAAATTTCTAGTCTCCGTTAAATGGGCATAACTTGAGCTAGGGACCTTCAAATTAAATTTCGGGCATACGCCCAAGTCTCAAATCACGATACGGACCTACTGGAACTATCAAAATACTTATCCGGGTCTGTTTGCTCAAAATATTGACCAAAGTTAACTTAATTGAGTTTTAAGGCTCTATTTCATATTTTAATCAATTTTTCTTATAAAACCTTTCCGAAAAATTATTCGGACTGTGCATGCAAGTCGAGGAATGATGAATAGTACTATTTGAGGTCTCTAAACATAGAAATAATTATTAAATTTAAAGATGAGCTGTTCGGTCTTTACAGTAAACCACCTTTATTTATTTTCTCTACTTTCCGCAAAGACTTATTAGGGACTGCATCGTTCAGATCAGTTCCATGTTGTAATAAAACTTCTTAATTTCCTGCTTAATAATAAATTTCTCTATTTAGAAAAAATAAATGGTGTATATGCACTGCATAGGCTTTTTGTTTTTGTATGTAGTGCATAAGGGCGGTAAATAGTTAGTAAATAGGGGTAAGGTTGTTGCCTTCCTTGTGTGCGAGGTAACTCATAGAGCCCCATCGTATCTTTATTCATAGGTTGAATGATAGGGCCACGCTACCATACAACGTAATTGATATAATAAAAAAACCTTAAACAAGTTATATACATACACTGATAGAGCAAAAAGAAAAATTTAACGCTATCAAAATGAATTTTAACATGTAAAACTTCATGCATTTTCGTTAATTTAAAAGAAAATTAGAGGAGGAAAACTAATCTTATTAAACTAGGGGTCCTTGTAACTAGCAAGTCTTAGAAGCTAAATGTCACGACCCAAAATTCAACTAGTCGTGATGGCACCTAACTCAACCCGTTAGGTAAGCCAACTATCCACTATCCAATTCCAATGTAATTTAACAAGACAATTAAGTCAAAGAAAATATCTAAATCTTAGACATTCTCCAAGGACTTGTAGAACAAATCATGAGCTTCTGAGAACAGAGTTTACAAAGCTGGTATGAAGTAAATACATCATCTGTTTGAAAAGTACATAAACAGAGTTTTATGAATCTAAGACTACCATGAACAAGAGGCAGCTACAATCAGAACGCAGGTACGTCTTCAAATCCAGCTCCCGTCGATCACAGCAACATCAACATCCAATATCTGCACGTAAGGTACAGAAGTGTAGTATGAGTACAACCGACCCCATGTACTCAATAAGTAACAAACCTAACCTTAGGTTGAAATTATTGACGAGCTTGTACCAAGATCAGAGTCCAACTCCCATAAGCAATAACAATTCGTAACAACACAAAGCAAGTAATAAAAGGAGTAACCCAGATATAAAATGCTCTACTGAATCATGATTTCTGAAAATAATTCTGTCTTTCAAGTACATCAGTGAAAATCCAAATCGTTTACCGAAGTTGCCAAAAATATGAGTAAGTTGAAAACAATAATTTTTCCAAAAATCCTTTCCACAATAAATAAGATGTTTCATTTTCTTTCCAGATAGCTAGTGAAAAATGCATCATTATGCCCATAGGCCAGTAGGTGTAAGAAGTCATGAATAACGTGATATCATACAGCATGAGGAAAATACATCTCTATGCATGTATGTCATGTGTGCATGTCAATGCGATGCAAATCAGTGATAAAGACCATATGCATACTCTCAGAGTATCATTTCAATCAGTCCTCTCAGTCACTCAATCCTCCCAGTCACTCAGTCCTCACACTCATTCAGTTCTCACAGTCACTCAGTCCTCCCAATCGCTCGGCACTCACACTCAGTAGGTACCTGCGCTCACTGGCGTTGTGTACAGATTCTGGAGGGGCTCCTTCAGCCCAAGCACTATAATCTGTACGGACAACTCACGTGTTGCACGGACAACTCATGTGCTATAGTATCAATATTTATATCCGCACGGACAACTCACGTACTATAATAAGCCAATTTGGCCTGCCTCGGCGGGCAGCCCGATCCCATAATAATAAAGTATATAAAGCTAATATGGCATGCTGTGGCGTGTAACCTGATCCCATAATTATCATCACAATCAGGCCCTCGGCCTCACCCAGTCATCAAGCTCTCCAGTCTCTCGAGCTCACAATGTCATAAAAATAGCCCGGAAATGATGATATGATGTATCAATAAATAACAACAGAGACTGAGTTATGATATGCAATGAAATGAATATGACTGTGCATGAATTTTTAATTTAAAACAAATAATTCACAGCAACATGACCTCTGTAGGTCCCAATAGTACTGGCACATAGCCTCAACATGATTTTTAATATGATTCTCAGCTAAATTTTTTCAACACATAAAGCTGCATGGAAAATGCCAAGATTATTTGACTACAAAATTCCACGGAACAATTACGTCACAATGTTTATGGTGCACGTCCACACGCCCGTCACCTACCATGTGCATCACCTCCACACAATTAACATAATACGTATATTCATGGTTCATACCCTCAGCTCCAAGATTAGAAGAGTTACTTATCTCGAACAAGCCGAATCCAATATCGAGCAAGCTAAACAATGCTCCAAAAATTTTATTTTGCGCGTATCAACTTCCAAACGGCTCGAATCTAGTCACAATTAATTTGATTCAGTCAACACAAATTATAGGAATTAATTCCATATCAAAATACTAATTTTTTCACAAAATCTGAAATAACACTCAAACATTGTCCGTGGGGTCCACATCTCGGAATCCGACAAAAGTTATAAAATATGAATGTTCATCCAACCACGAGTCCAACCATACACATTTTACCAAATTCCGACATCAACTCGACCTCTAAATCCTCAGTTAAAATCTATGAAAATTTCTATTATTTTCAACCCAATTCACTGATTTCGGGATAAAAACAGCAATGAATTCAGGTATTTTAACCAAAATTGAGTTAAAAATACTTACCCCGTAGTTTTTCTTGAAAATCTCCCAAATATCGCCTCTTCCCAACCTCCAATTTTGTCAAAAATAGAAAATGGTCAGATCTTAAACATTATGTCCAGGTTCGCATTTGCAAATGAACAGTACCTCCCATGAACAGTGTTTTCACAATTGCGATAAATAGTTCGCAATTGCAAATGAACAATGTTTTTCCAATTGCGATAAATGGTTCGCAATTGCGAATGAACAGTACCTCACCAGAAATCAGCAAACTCAAACTTCTCTCATATGATCTGAAACAACCCCGAAACTCATCCGAAAACTCCCGGACACAAACCATATATAAATTTCAATCATAAAACATGCAACGGACTTGTTCGTGCACTCAAAACACTGAAAAAG
The DNA here is from genome assembly GCA_000715115.1 of Nicotiana otophora. Classification (NCBI taxonomy): domain Eukaryota; kingdom Viridiplantae; phylum Streptophyta; class Magnoliopsida; order Solanales; family Solanaceae; genus Nicotiana; species Nicotiana otophora. The sequence goes on along the minus strand of AWOL01S0004761.1, from coordinate 36,256 downwards.
GTCGTCTTGACCAGATATTGACCACGGTCAAACTCTCAAATTTCATAACTTTACTAGTCTCTCAACAAATGATCCAAATATTCAACCAAGCCCCTTAGGACCCGTCAATTCATACCAACAAGTCCTAAAATATCATACGAACTTAGTCGAAACTTCAAATTACATCAAACAATGATAGAACCACGAAAAACACATAGATTCAAGCCTAATGAACTTTGAAACATCCAATTTCTACAAACGACGTCGGAACCTATCAAATCACGTCCAATTGACCTCAATTTTTGCACACAAGTTATCAATGACATAACATAAAAATTTTCAGAACTGGATTCCGACCCCGATATCAAAAAGTCAACCCCCCACTCAAACTTCCCAAAAATTTGACTTTTGCCATTTCAAGCCTAATTCCACTACGGACCTCCAATTAATTTTTTGGACATGCTCCTAAGTCCAAAATTACCATACGAAGCTATTGGAATTATCAAAACTTAATTCGGAGGCCGTTTACACATAAAGTGAATATCTGGTCAACCTTTCCAACTTAAGTTTTAAACTTCACTCCGAAATCCTTCCGAACCTGAACCAACTAAGCCGATAAGTTATAAATCAACTGTAAGGCATAAATTAAGCAGTAAATGGGGGAACGGGGCTATAATACTCAAAACGACCGCCTGCGTCATTACACTAAATTTTGCTATAATTTTTTTGTTTTATACTGGAATCGATACTCACTTTAATTCAAGATTCAAATCATTGGAATTAGGAGCGGAGCCAAAACTTTCAGTGAGGGATTCAAATTATAAATAAGAAACTATATGAAGAAGTTAAAGGGATTCAACATCTACTATATATATGTATATATTTATTCTTATTCAATTGACCTAGTATATATAGTGTAATATTTCGGCAAACGAACCCCCTTCCGCCCCTGGCTCTGCCCAATATTGGATACTTTGAATAAACTTGAATATGTATAGGATACACCGGTGCTAAAATCTTTTCCCGTAATATCTTCCAAACTATTGGGGTTGTTGATGTCGATCTTGTTCTCCCGATGTAAAATCCATTGGTTTTGTAGTTTTAGAATTCAGTTGATCCCAAGTACTCCATTTCCATCATTCTACATAGGAAATAAAGGAGGTAAAGAGGAAAAGACATGAATAGAAGAATTATGTGAAATACGTGAATTTATTCAGCTGGGGCTTTCTTGATTGATTGAGACAAAACGATTCCTCAATACAGCTTAACTCAGACACTCATTGAACAAGAAATTTGTATCTTTCATATCTTATTGTCGTAATCATGAAAAGGAAGTGCTTTCAAAACAAAAGAAAAATCAAGATAAAAGTTTCTCAAAAATAAGCGTTCTGAGGAGGTCATGTTCTACAATATGTAGAAAGCGCTTTGTAAGAAAGCAAATGACCTTTCTAGTTTATGTGGAATTGAGATTACAATTATTATTATTTTGATTAGTGGTGAACCATTTCTATTTGGCAATCTGGATGTTGAACCGATTGTCGATTGATTGTTTAATTCAAAACAATCATTAAAGCATTTGTCAAGCTATAGAGTAATATATGAAGGCTAGTGGTTGTAAAATAAAAGATAAAATAGAAAAGAAGAAAAAAAGAGGTAGTAGATGATGAGGAAAAAGGAAAACTTATTGGAAGTAATTCCACACACTATACACTGAAGATTTTTAAGGCAACTAATATGAAAAAAATGAGAAATTAGATCAAAAGATCGACGAACTTGAAAGAGAATTGGTTAAGAAATTGTCTTTCAAATTTGTCGATCTTTTGGTTCAATTTCTCAAGTTTTTTCAGATCAGACGACTTGAAAATCTGTAATGTAGAGTGTGCGGGATTATCTTCAATTGCTTTTCCTTTTTCCTCATCATCTACTGCCTTTATTGTTTTCCCTTTTCCAACTTATCCATTTTTTATGACAACCAGCCTTCTCATAAATCATTATGCAGCTTGACATAAGCTCAAATGATTGTTAGTCCACAATCGATTCAACATTTGGATCACCAAATACATATAATTCGTCCTTAATCAAAATAATAATAATTACAATCTCAATTCTACATAAATTAGAAATGTTCTTTGTTCTCTTACCGAGAGCTTTCTGCTTATTATAAAATATGACCTCCTCAGAACGCTTATTTTTGAAAAATATTATCTCGATTTTTTATTTTTTGGAAGCTATTCCTTGCCATGATTGACCACAATGATAGTTGACAAGATGCAAATTTCTTGTTTAACGAGTGTCTTCGTTTTTTAGGGCCTACAAATAGTACTGTACTCTTTCCTTATTATTGAACTCGGACCCTATATGATCTGCATAACCAAAACAATGCAGGGGTTTTTAATTTACATTAGAAGTTCAGAACCAACTTCATTTAATTTTTGAAAAAAGAAAGCGGATGCATGTTGTATAATGAAAATTGTCATCTCAAATCATGAAATCAATCGTTTGTTTCAGTTTATGGCATCCCTTATCACAGGAAAAAATCTACTTTCACTGCTTCATTTAACCTACTTTCACTGCTTTGTCCACTGTTGAAAAAAAAAAATTATGTTTATTGAACGTTAAATACCTAGATAGTCCCTTAAAGTTGATTTTATGATTTTATTAGGATCTAATTAGTTTTTTAATTCCCTCTCCATGAGTCAGAAAGAAAATCAACTTAATTAGGAGATCCAAAATAAAAGTTCAAGAAAAGGAAAAAGGTCCGACCAAATGAAGCAGACAAACTTAATTTGGAGTAAAATAGTATTAAATCACTTTACTTTAATTTCACCAGCTTCAATCCTCTATGCACACACATATGTACTTAAAACTAGTATTCTAAGGTTTATAAACTCATTTGTCTTTCTCTTCTTTTTTGTTTTTTTGGTTTTGTGTAAATATACAGAGTACTACAAAATCTCTCATGCAAAATACTGAAGGAGAAGCAGAGCTAATTGATATTCCAGATGATGATATTGAAGTTCCATTCTTTAGTTTTGAAAGCATATTAATGGCAACAGATGACTTCTCAGAACAAAATAAGCTTGGACAAGGGGGATTTGGTCCTGTTTACAAGGTTTTTACAGTATCACATTTTATTATAAATTTTATAACAGAGAAATTCCCGAGAGCCAGTTGCGCATAGTCGAAAACGGTAGATAATAAGCCAGTTCCTCTAGCTTATTTCACTTTGCGATGGATCGAACCCCTGACGTGCGCGTAACCAACATAATTAGTTCTTTTCTGAAAAAATTGTGTCACGTTATTATCAAGTGATTGATTATTTCTTGATTGTAGTATAACTTATGGAAATTTTGTTTTAGGGGATTTTTTTCAGGAGGAAGAGAAATTGCAGTGAAAAGGCTATCAAATCATTCTGGACAAGGGATAAATGAATTCAAGAATGAAGTAATGTTGATTGCAAGGCTTCAACATCGAAATCTTGTTAGACTTTTGGATTATTGCATCCAATCAAGTGAAAACATTTTACTCTATGAGTATATGGCAAACAAAAGTTTAGACACCTTCATATTTGGTTAGTATCTTTTGCTTACGAGTTTAACGTATATATCTTACTTCTTTCGAACTACTGACCTGATAGTGTAAAATTTCTTTACTTATTTTTTTACGTGGCGGCTCCACAAGATCGAAAACTATGCATGAAATTGGATTGGAGGAAGAGATTTGAAATTATAGAGGGAATTGCTAGAGGACTTCTTTATCTACATTATGACTCAAGGTTAAGGATCATTCATAGAAATCTCAAAACAAGTAATATATTATTAGATGAAGAGTTGAACCCAAAAATATCAGATTTTGGCTTAGCAAGGGTTGTTGAAGGGAAAATTACACAAGCAAATACAAATAAAGTGATTGGAACCTAATAAGTCCTTCCTATTTTCCTCATATATATTTTTCATGAAATTTAGATTGGAAAAAGTTAGTGTCTACGTTGCTTGGACTCTCCAAAAATATTGTCGTATTCGTGTCATCCTTCAAATATGTATTACTTTTGGAGGGTCTGATCGACACATATTATCACGACCCAAAACCCGTGATGGCGCCTATCGCGATACTAGGCAAGCCGACATTTTCAAAACACTTTCAACATTTAACAGAAATGAATTAAGACATTTTAAATGATCGGAATTTTTCATAAAAACGGGGTAAAATCCAATAGTATAAGTGCAAAACAATTAGCCCGACATCGGGGTGTCACTGAATACATGAGCATCTATACCAGGAGCAGTCTAAAACAACACCTAAGGAATAAGAAGTGAAATGCGATAAAGATAATGAAGGAGAGCCAAGGCCTGCGAACGCCATGCAGCTACCTCGATAGTCTCCGGAATCTGCTGCTCAACTATCAACACCCACTATTACCGAGAACGCCTGGATCTGTACACGAAGTGCAGGGTGTAGCGTGAGTACAACCAACTCCGTAAGTAACAAAAATAAATAAGGAACCGAGAAGGTAGTGGCGAGCTATACAATTACAGTTCATTTTCAATAATCCCAGCAAAGAATAGACATTCTTTCAAATCCGACAGTTTAAGTCAACTCAGTTTTATACAGTTCAAGTTCACGTGATCCGGATATAAAATCTTTCAGAAATTTCACAACAATAACGGATAGCAGCTAAGTGCATCAACAAATGAAAAGTAATTACAGCCTCTCAGGGCTATAGTCACTCAACTCGTCACAACAACTCAATCACTCGACTCTCAGCTTCCAGTACTCACACTCAATAGGTATCTGCGCTCACTGGGGGTGTGCAGACTCCGGAGGGGCTCCTTTCAGCCCAAGCGCTATATCGTTGCGGCGTGTAGCCCGACCCATTAATATAAGTAGCCATAAGGCTCGTTGCGGCGTGAAACCCGATCCACAGTCCATAAATAGCCATAAGGCTCATTGTGGCGTGCAACCAGATCCACAGTCCATAAATAGCCATAAGGCTCATTGCGGCGTGCAACCCGATCCATATACCCTCACATAGCTCACAGCTCGGTGCTCAGGCCTTATCTCAGTCACTAACCTCCCGGGCTTCCAGAAATCATACAAATCATCCAAAAGAGATAATATCAAGTATCAACAAGAAAACAAGAAGAAATGGATATATGACACGCAAGTCGAACTGTGACTGAGTACAAGACAGCAAATAGCAACTAATTCAACAAGAGCCCGACCGCTGAGGGTCCCAACAGTGATATCATATGCCTTAAGCATGGTTTCTAACATCAATGACGGTCAAATTTCTATAATACAAAGAGAACGTGTATTAACAATAAGCTCTTCGACTTTACAGTCTCACAGGATAGACCAAGTCACAATCCTCCACGGTGCACGCCCACACGCCCATCACCTATCATGTGCGTCACCACTAAAATAATCAAATCATACCAAAAATCCAAGGTTTCATACCCTCAGGACCAGATTTAAAACTGTTACCTCAAACAGCACAAAATCCTACTCCTTCATGCCTTTGCCCCTCGAATCAAATCTCCAAACGCCATGAATCTAGCCACAAGAAGTACGATATAATTAATATAGACTAAAAGAATCAATTCCACAAGAATAATACGGAATTATAAGCTAAAATCCGAAATAGGCTCAACCCGACCCTCGGGCCCATGCCTCGAATTCCAACAAAAGTCACAAAATATGAACACCCATTCACTCACGAGTCTAACCATATAAGAAATACTCGAATCCGACCTCAAATCACCTTCCAAAACTCGAAATTATAGCCAATGAAGCTTCTACCATTTTCCCAAATTTTCCAACTCAAATCCCTCATTAGAAGATGAAAATAGCAATAGATTCATGAAATATAGTCCAATCCGAGTTAGAATCACTTACCCCAACAATCATCTCGAAGAAACCTCGAAAACTCGCCTCACACCGAGCTCTCAAAGTCCCAAAATCGAAATGGGACTCAAACCCTCGAAATCCCATTTTCTGCCTAGTTCTTCCGCATCTACGGACATACTGTCGCACCTGTGACGCCGTACCTGCGGAATTTCCCTCGCATGTACATAAATGACTTAAGGGACTAGGTTCGAATCTGCGAGCAAGAGGTCGCACCTGCGTGTGCCCACCTACAGACAAGGGTCCGCTTCTTCCATCTTTCCCTCCAGCTCACTCTCCGTATCTGCGGAGCTTCAAGCGCATCTGCAGGCTCGCGATGCGGAAATTCCCTCGCACCTGCGATCCCTGACCATCTCCTCAATTCTCACTTCTGCGCTTGGCCTAACGCACGTGCATGCCCGCACCTGCGGCCACCCACTGCAGGTGCGATTATACCAGAAGTTTCAAAGCTTCAGCAATTTGCCTAAGTCCACATTCAAACCATTAAACATCGGAAACACACCCGAGGCCCCCAAGACCTCAACCAAATATACCGACAAGTCCTAAAATACCATACGAACTTAGGCGAGCCCTCAAAACATGTCAAACAATAACAAAAACATGAATCACCCTCCAATCCAAACTTAACGAACTTAAAACTCCAAATTCTAAAAACGATGTCGAACCATACCAAACCACGTCCGATTGACCTCAAATTTTGCACACAAGTCATCTTCCACAATACACACCTACTCCAACTTTCGGAATCGGAATCAGATCCCGATATAAAAAATCAACCCCCCGGTCAAACTTCTCAAAAATTAGACTTTCGCCATTTCAAGCCTAAATTAGCTGCATAGCTCAAATTCACAGTCCAAACACGCTCCTAAGTCCAAAATCACCCATCGGAGCTAACGGAACCGACAAAACTCCATTCTGAAGTCGTCTTCACACAATTATGACTACGGTCAAAATTCTAAGACTTAAGCTTCCGTTATAGGGACTAAGTGTCCCAAAATACCACGAAACCAAAAACAAAACCTCCCGATAAGTCACATAAGCAGAAACAGATATGGGGAAAATAGTAAATAGGGGGTCAAGGCTAATACATTCAGAACGACCGGCCAGGTCGTTACATCCCCCCCCCCCCCCTCTTAAAATAATTATTCGTCCTCAAACAAGCATAGAGAGATACCTGAAGTGGTGAAAAGATGAGGATAACAGTTGCGCATAATATGCTCGGTCTCCCAAGTCGCGCTGGCCCCTCCACTGAACCTTCACATAAGCAATATTCTTTGACCTCAATTTTCGAACCTGCCTATCCAAGATCACCACCTGCTCCTCAGCATAAGATAAATCCTTGTCTAACTGGACTGAGCTGAAATCCAACATGTAAGACGGATCCCCGTGATACGTCCAGAGCATAGAAACATGGAATACTGGGTGAACTCCCGCTAGACTGGGAGGTAAAGCAAGCTCAAAAGCAACCTCGCCAACTCGCCACAACACCTCAAAGGGACCAATGAACCCTGGACTCAACTTTCCCTTCTTCCTGAACCTCATAACGCCCTTCATAGGCGAAACCCGGAGCAAGACCCACTCCCCAACCATGAATACAACATCGCGAACCTTCCGATCCGCATAACTCTTCTGTCCGTACTGGGTTGTGCGTAGTCTATCCTTAATTACCTTAACCTTCTCCAGAGCATCCTGAACCAAGTCTGTACCCAATAATCTAGCCTCGCCTGGCTCGAACCAACCCATCGGAGACCTACACCGCCTACCATACAGAGCCTTATACGGTGCCATATGGATGCTCGACTGGTAATTGTTGTTGTAAGCAAACTCCGCTAGTGGCAACAACTGCTCCCACAAACCCCCAAACTCTATCATACATGCACGGAGCATATCCTCTAATAATTGAATAGTGCGCTCAGACTGTCCGCCCGTTTGAGGGTGAAATGTTGTGCTCAACTCCACTCGAGTCCCCAACTCATACTACACGGCCCTCCAGAACCGTGACGTAAACTGCGTAGCCCGGTCAGAGATGATAGATACCAGTACGTCATGAAGCCTGATGATCTCGTGAATATACACTCGAGCCAGCTGCTCGAAAGAATAGGTAGTCATCATAGGAATGAAATGAGCTGACTTGGTCAGCATATCCACAATCACCCAAACTGCATCAAACTTCCGTTGAGTTCGTGGAAGCCCAACAATGAAATCCATAGTGATACGCTCCCATTTCCACTCCGGAATTTCTAACTTCTGAAGTAACTCACCTGGTCGCTGATGTTCATAATTCACCTGCTGGCAATTTAGGCACTGAGCTACATACTCCACTATATCCTTCTTCATTCTCCTCCACCAGTAATGTTGTCTCAAGTCCTGATACATCTTCGTGGCACCCGGATGAATAGAATACCGCAAACTGTGAGCCTCCTAGAGAATCAACTCACGCAAACCATCTACTTTGGGCACACATAGCCTTCCCTGCATCCTCAATGCACCATCCACCCCAATAGTGACCTCCTTAGTATCACCGTGTTGGACCGTGTCCTTAAGGACAAGCAGATGGGGGTCATCATACTGACGCTCCCTGATACAATCATAAAGAGAAGACCGAGAGACCACACAAGCCAATACTCGACTCGGCTCAGAAATATCCAATCTAACAAACTCGCTAGCTAAGGCCTAAACATCCAATGCCAACGACCTCTCTGCTACTAGAAGATATGCTAAGCTCCCCAAACTCTTCGCCCGACGACTCAGGGCATCGACCACCACATTGGCCTTACCTGGATGTTACAAAATGGTGATATCATAGTCCTTAAGAAGCTCTAACCACCTCTGCTGATGCAAGTTAAGATCCTTTTGTTTGAACAGATGCTGCAAACTCCGATGATTAGTGTAAATCTCACAATGGACCCCGTACAAATAGTGCCGCCAAATCTTCAAGGCGTGAACAATAGTTGCTAACTCAAAGTTATGGATAGGATAGTTCTTCTCATAAGGCTTTAACTGGCGTGAAGCATAAGCAATCACTCTACCTTCCTGCATCAGAACACACCCAATACCGATCCGCGAGGCATCACAATACACTGTGTAATAACCAGAAGCTGATGGTAGAACTAGAACTGGAGTCGTGGTCAAAGTAGTCTTGAGCTTCCGAAAGCTCTCCTCGCACTCCTCCGACCACCTGAAAGGAGAACCCTTTTGGGTCAATTTAGTCAAGGGCGATGTAATAGATGAGAAGCCCTCCACAAAACGGCTGTAATAACCAACCAAATCGAGAAAACTCCGAATCTCTGTGGCTGAGGACGGTCTGGGCCAACTATGAACCGCCTCTATCTTCTTCGGGTCTACCTGAATACCCTCACTGGACACCACGTGTCCCAAGAACGCCATTGAACTGAGCCAAAACTTACACTTGGAGAACTTTGCATAAAGCTTCTCCTCCTTCAACTGTTGTAACACAATCCTCAGATGTTGGGCATGCTCCTCCTGGCTACGAGAGTACACCAGGATATCATCAATGAATACAACAACAAAGGAGTCAAGATAAGGTTGAAACACACTGTTCATCAGATGCATAAACGTTGTTGGGGTGTTGGTCAGCCCAAAAGACATCACAAGGAACTCATAATGGCCATATCGGGTTCTGAAAGCTATCTTAAGAATATCTAAGTCCTGAATCTTCAGCTAGTGATACCCTGACCTCAAATTAATTTTGGAGAACACCCTCGCTCCCTGAAGCTGGTCAAAAACATCATCAGTACGCGGCAATGGATACTTGTTCTTGATTGTCACTTTGTTCAACTGCCAGTAATCAATGCCCATTCTCATAGTACCATCCTTATTCTTTACAAATAGAACTCGTGCACCCCAAGGTGACACGCTAGGCTGAATAAACCCTTTATCAAGGAGTTCCTGAAGCTGCTCATTCAATTCTTTCAACTCCGTCGATGTCATACGATACGGTGGAATAGAAATGGGCTGAGTGCTCGGCAACAAATCAATACCGAAATCAATATCCATGTCGGGCGGCATGCCCGGCAGGTCTGCAAGAAACACTCCGGAAACTCTCACACCACCGGAATAGAATCAAAGGCAGGGGTCTCTACACTAACATTCCTCACAAAGTCTAGATAAGATAAACAACCCTTCTCAACCATCTGCTGAGCCTTCAAGTATGAAATCACTCTACTAGGAACATAGTCTATAGAGTCTCTCCACTCAACCCTCGGCAAACCCGGCATCGCCAATGTCACGGTCTTAGCGTGACAATTTAGAAAACATGACATGGAGACAACCAATCCATATCCAAAATCACGTCACAATCGACCATACTAAGCAATAAGAGATCCACTCTAGTCTCCAGACTCCCAATAGTCACCACACATGATCGATATACACGGTCCACAATGACAGTATCACCCACCGGTATAGATACATGAACATGTGAAACTAGAGACTCACGGGGCATATCCAGAAAATGAGCGAAATACGAGAACACATATGAATAAGTGGAACCAGAGTCAAATAATACAGAGGCATCTCTATGGCAAACTGAGACAATACCTGTAATCATAGCATCTGAAGCAATGGCATCTGGTATGGCAGGAAGAGCATAGAAACATACCTGGCCCCCCTGATTGGCCTCCCCCTCTCGGGCGGCCCCTAGCTGACCGGGCTCCACTCCGAGCTGGCTGAGCGAGTGGTGAAGAAACTGGTTCTGACGTCATAGACTGGCTCCTCTACTGAGTTGGACCTCCCACTAGGCGAGGACACAGCCTTCTCATGTGACCAAATTCTCCACACTCATAGGAACTCCCCGGTGCTGGTGATGGGAACTAAAGGGAGCCCCGGGGAACGGGATAACTGGTAGAAGGACCTCGTATAGACGAGATCTGACCCGATGGAGCACGGGATGAACTTTGAGCTGGGAGAGCACTAAGAGATGAATGGCCTTACTAATAACTGTGTGAACCATGGCCAGATGATGCACCACGGTGAACTGGGTGAAGCGTCTAAGCATGTCTGAAAGGACAACCTCTACCATGGTAGAACTAACCCAGAAGGAACACCGCTAAATCCACTCTAACCACGAGGCCTCTTAGCCTCCCTTTCGACCCGCTCGTGGCTACGAACCACCTCAATCTGACGAGTAATGTCGACAACCTCATCAAAAGTAGCACCAGACACTCTCTCTCGAGTCATAAGGAATCGCAGCTAAAAATTGAGGCCATCTATGAACCTTCTGATCCTCTCCCTGTCTGTGGGAACCAACCAGATAGCATTACGGGTCAACTCTGAAAATCTCATCTCATACTGCGTCACGGACATATCACCCTGATGAAGCTGCTCAAACTGCCTGCGCAGCTCCTCTTTGCGGGACTGTGCACGAACTTCTCCAGAAATAGACCGGAGAATTGCTTCCACATAAGGGGTGCTACACCGACCAGCCTATGTCTCTCGTAAGCCTCCCACCAATTGAAGGCAGCCCTAGAGAATTAAAAAGTAGTGAACGAGACCCCACTGGCCTCTAGAATACCTGCGGTACGGAGTATCCTCTAGCACCTATCTAAGAAGCCATGTGCATCCTCTCCCTCAGCACCACTGAAAGATGGAGGCTGGAGTCTCCCAAACCTCTCTAATCAACGATGCTCATCATCAGGCATGACAGGAACCACAAAGTCCTGAGCAACTGCAACCGGCTGGGCTGGTGGTGCCCCAAGTGTCTGGAATCCCTGTACCACCTGCTCTGGTGTGCCGGCGGTGGGAGTCTGAGTACCTCCCCGGCTTGAGAAGTGGCTACTACGGCCGGAAAGAGACTACCTGAGCAAGCCTGGTACATGCGGTCAGGATCTGAGCTAAGGCCTCCTGAAGTCCTGGAATCACAATAGGCACAGGTGGTGTCTGAGCTGGCGCCACAGGCTCGTCCACAACTAGAGCCTACTCCTGAACTAGGGCAACTAGTGGATCTGCAGGTACTGGCCTAGCTGCGGTGCAAGCTGCACCTCTGCCCCTGCCGTGACCTCAACCTCTCGCGGCCCTGACTGGTGGTACTGGTGGCTATCCATCCTGCCCCGTAGTACGCATCCTCACCATATGTGAGAGAATTAGAACAACAGAAATTTAGTTACCAGAATCAAAAGATTCGCCCGACAAGAATTCAAGAATGTGAAGTTTCCTAAGGGTTCGGCAGCCTTTCAAAGATAAGTACAAACGTCTCCATATCGATCCGCTAGACTCTACTAAACCTGCTCATGACTCGTGAGACCTATGTAACCTAGGCTCTGATACTAACTTGTCATGACCCAAAACCTAACACGTCGTGATGGAACCTATCATGATACTAGGCAAGCCGACATTTCCAAAACACTTTCAATATTTAACAGAAATGAATTAAGACATTTAAAATGATCGGAGTTTTTCATAAAAATGGGGTAAAACCCAATAGCATAAGTGCGGAAAAATTAGCCCGACATCGGGGTGTCACGAAGTACATGAGCATCTATACCAGGAGCAGTATAAAACAACATCTAAGGAATAATAACTGAAATGCGATAAAGATAATGAAGGAGAGCCAAATATCAACACCCGCTATGACCGGGAACACCTGGATCTGCACACGAAGTGCAGGGTGTAGCGTGAGTATAACCAACTCAGTATGTAACAAAAACAAATAAGGAACTGAGAAGGTAGTGACGAGGTATACAATTACAGTTCATTTTCAATAATCCCAGCAAAGAATAGATATGCTTTCAAATCCGGCAGTTTAAGTCAACTCAGTTTTATACACTTCAAGTTCAGGTGATCCAGATATAAAATCTTTCAGAAATTTCACAACAATGACGGATTGCAACTAAGTGCATCAACAAATGAAAAGCAAGTACAACCTCTCAGGGCAACAGTCACTCAACTCGTCACAACATCTCAATCACTCGGCTCTCAGCCCTCAGTACTCACAGTCAATAGGTACCTGCGCTCACTGGGGTGTGCAGACTCCGAAGGGGCTCCTTTTAGCCCAAGTGCTATATCGCTGCGGCGTGCATCCCGACCCAATCATATAAGTAGCCATAAGGCTCGCTGCGGTGTGCAACCCGATCTACAGTCCATAAATCATCATAAGGCTCGTTGCGGCGTGCAACCCGATCCACAGTCCATAAATAGCCATAAGGCTTGTTGCGGCGTGAAACCCGATCCATATACCCTCACATAGCTCACAGCTTGGCACTCAGGCCCTATCTCAGTCACTAACCTCTCCATCCCTCTCGAACTTCCAGAAATCATACAAATCAGCCAAAAGAGATAATATCAAGTATCAACAAGAAAACAAGAAGAAATGGAGATATGACACGCAAGTCAAACTGTGACTAAGTACAAGACAGAAAATAGAGGCTAATTCAACAAGAACCCAAACGCTGAGGGTCCCAACAGTGATATCATATGGCTTAAGCATGGTTTCTAACATGAATGACGGTCAAATTTCTAGAAGACCGAGAGAAAAGGTATTAACAATAACCTATTCGACTTTACAGTCTCACAGGATGGACCAAGTCACAATCCCCTACGGTGCACGTCCACACGCCCGTCACCTAGCATGTGTGTCGCCTCCAAAATAATCACATCATACCAAAAATCCGGGGTTTCATACCCTTAGGACAAGATTTAAAACTGTTACTTAACTCAAACCGCGCAAAATCCTACTTCGCAATGCCTTTGCCCCTCGAATCAATCTCCAAATGCCCCGAATCTAGCCACAAGCAGTACGACACAATTAATATAAGCTAAAAGAATCAATTCCATAAGAAAAATATGAAATTGTAAGCCAAAATCCGAAATAGGCTCAACTTGTCCCCCGGGCCCACGCCTCGAATTCCGACAAAAGTCACAAAATACGAACACCAATTCACTCACGAGTCTAACCATACAATAATTACTCTAATCCGACCTCAATCTCCTTCCAAAACTCGAAATTATAGCCTATGAATTGTCTACCATTTTCCCCTAATTTTCCAACTCAAATCCCTAATTAGAAGATGAAAATAGCAATATATTCATGAAATATAGTCCAATCCGAGTTAGAATCACTTACCCCAACAATCCTTTCGAAGAAACTTCGAAATATCACCTCACATCGAGCTCTCAAAGTCCCAAAATTGAAATGGGACTCGAACCCTCGAAATCCTATTTTCTGCCCAGTTCTTCCGCATCTGCGGACATACTGTCGCACCTGCGATGCCGCACCTACGGAATTTCCCTCGCAGGTGCGTAAATGACTTAAGGGACTGGGTTCGCATCTGCGAGCAAGAGGTCGCACCTGTGTGCGCGCACCTGCGGACAAGGGTCCACTTCTGCGATCTTTCCCTCCAGCTTACTCTACGCATCAGCGGAGCTTCAAGCGCATCAATGGAGCTTCAAGCGCATCAGCGGAGCTTTAAGCTCATCTGCAGGCTCACAGATGCGGAGATTTAAGCTCATCTGCAGGCTCGCAGATGCGGAAATTCCCTCGCACCTGCGACCCCTGGCCATCTCCTCAATTCTTGCTTCTGCGCTTCGCCTAACGAACGTGCGTGCCCACACTTGTGGCCACCGAAACACACCCGAGGCCCCTGAGGCCTCAACCAAATATACCGAAAAGTCCTAAAACACCATACAAACTTAGTCGAGCCCTCAAAACACGTCAAACAACAACAAAAACATGAATCACCCTCCAATCGAAACTTAAAGAACTTGAAACTCCAAATTCTACAAACGATGCTGAACCATACCAAACCACGTCCGATTGACCTCAAATTTTGCACACAAGTCATCTTCCACATTACGGATCTACTACAACTTTTGGAATCAGAATTCGACCATGATATCAAAAAGTCAACCCACCGGTCAAATTCACTTTATGCTCCTATAAATTTAACTTTCACCATTTCAAGCCTAAATTAGCTACAGAGCTCAAATTCACAGTCCGGACACACTCCTAAGTCAAAAATCACCCAACGGAGCTAACATAACTGACAGAACTCCATTCCGAAGTCGTCTTCACATAATTTGACTACGGTCAAAATCCTAAGACTTAAGCTTCCGTTTTAGGGACTAAGTGTCCCAAAACACTCCGACACCAAAAACAAAACCTCCCAACAAGTCACATAAGCAGAAACAGATACGGGCAAAGTAGCAAATAGGGGATCGGGGCAAATACACTCAAAACGACCAGTCGGGTCGCTACATCCTCCCCCTCTTAAAACAATCGTTCGTCCTCGAATGAGCATAGAGACATACCTGAAGTGGTGAACATATGAGGATAACGGCTGCGCATAACATGCTCGGTCTCCCAAGTCACCTCCTAGACCGGCTGGCCCCTCCACTGAACCTTAATAGAAGCAATATTCTTTGACCTCAGCTTTCGAACATGCCTATCCAGGATCTCCACCTGCTCCTCAACATAAGATAAATCCGCTGAAATCCAACACGTGAGATGGATCGCCGTGATACTTTTGGAGCATAGAAATATGGAATACTGGGTGAACTCCTGCTAGACTGGGAGGTAAAGCAAGCTCATAAGCAACCTCCCCAACTTGCCGCAACACCTCAAAGGGACCAATAAACCTTGGGCTCAGCTTTCCATTCTTCCCGAACCTCATAACGCCCTTCATAGGCAAAACTCGGAGCAAGACTCGCTCCCCAACCATGAATGCAACATCGTGAACCTTTTGATCCCCATAACTCTTCTGTCTGGACTGGGCTATGCGTAGTCTATCCTTAATCACCTTAACCTTCTCCCGAGCATTCTGAACCAAGTCTGTACCCAATAATCTAGCCTCACTCGGCTTGAACCAACCCACCGGAGACCTACACCGCCTACATACATAGCCTCATACGGTGCCATCTGGATGCTCGACTGGTAACTATTGTTGTAAGAAAACTCCACTAGAGGCAAGAACTGATCCCACAAACCCCCAAACTCCATCACACACGCACGGAGCATATCCTCTAATATCTAAATAGTGCGCACGGGCTATCCATCCGTCTGAGGGTGAAATGTTGTGCTCAACTCCAATCGAGTCCCCGACTCATACTACACGACCCTCAAGAACCGTGATGTAAACTACGTACCCCGGTTAGAGATGATAGATACCGGTATGCCATGAAGCCTCACGATCTCGTGGATATACACTCGAGCCAACTACTCAGAAGAATAGTTAGTCATCACAGGAATGAAATGAGCTAACTTGGTCAGCCTATCCACAATCACCCAAACTGCATCAAACTTCCGTTGAGTCCGTGGAAGCCCAACAACGAAATCCATAGTAATCCGCTCCCATTTCCACTCCGGAATCTCTGACTTCTGAAGCAACCCACCTGGTCGTTGATGCTCATACTTCACCTGCTGGAAATTTAGGCACCGAGGTACATACTCCACTATGTCCTTCTTAATTCTCCTCCGTCGGTAATATTGTCTCAAGTCCTGATACATCTTTGCGGCACCCGGATGAATAGAATATCGTGAACTGTGAGCCTCCTAGAGAATCAACTCACGCAAACCATCTACTTTGGGCACACATAGCCTGCCCTGCATCCTCAATGCACCATCAACCCCAATAGTGACCTCATTATCATCACCATGCTAGACCGTGTCCTTAAGGATAAGCAGATGGGGGTCATCATACTGACACTCCCTGATACGATCATAAAGAGAAGACCGAGAGACCACACAAGACATTACTCGACTCGGCTCAGAAACATCCAATCTAACAAACTGGTTAGCTAAGGCCTGAACATCCAATGCCAACGGCTTCTCTGCTACTGGAAGATATGCTAAGCTCCCCAAACTCTTCGCCCGGCGATTCAGGGCATCGACCACCACATTGGCCTTCCCTGGATGGTACAAAATGGTGATATCATAGTCCTTAAGAAGCTTCAACCACCTCCGTTGACGCAAGTTAAGATCCTTTTGTTTGAACAAATGCTGCAAACTCCGATGATCAGTGTAAATCTCATAATGGACCCCGTACAAATAGTGCTGCCAAATCTTCAAGGCGTGAACAATAGTTGCTAACTCAAGGTTATGGATAGGATAGTTCTTCTCATGAGGCTTCAACTGGCGCAAAGCGTAAGCAATCACTCTACCCCCTACATCAGAACACACCTAATACCGATCCACAAGGCATTACAATACACTGTGTAATAACCAGAAGATGATGGTAGAACTAGAACTGGAGTCATGGTCAAAGCAGTCTTGAGCTTCTAAAAACTCTTCTCGCACTCCTCCGACCACCTGAAAGGAGCACCCTTTTGGGTCAATTTTCAATAATCCCAGCAAAGAATAGGCATCCTTTCAAATCCGGTAGTTTAACTCAACTCGGTTTTATACAGTTCAAGTTCAGGTGATCCGGATATAAAATCTTTCAGAAATTTCACAACAATGACAGATAGCAACTAGTACATCAACAAATGAAAAGCAAGTACAGCCTCTCAGGGCAACAGTCACTCAACTCGTCACAACATCTCAATCACTCGGCTCTAATCCCTCAGTACTCACACTCAATAGGTACATGCGCTCACTAAGGGTGTGCAGACTCCGGAGGGGCTCCTTTCAGCCCAAGCGCTATATCGATGTGGCGTGTAGCCCGACCCAGTCATATAAGTATCCATAAGGCTCGTTGCGGCATGTAACCTGATCCATAGTCCATAAATAGCCATAAGGCTCATTGCAGCATAAAACCCGATCCACGGTCCATAAATATCCATAAGGCTCGTTGGGGCGTGCAACCCGATCCATATACCCTCGCATAGCTCACATCTTGGCCCTCAGGCCCTATCTTAGTCACTAACCTATCCAGCTCTCTCAAACTTCCAGAAATCATACAAATCAGCCAAAAGAGATAATATCAAGTATCAACAAGAAAACAAGAAGAAATGGAGATATGACACGCAAGTCAAACTGTGACTGAGTACAAGACAGCAAATAGAGGCTAATTCAACAAGAACCCGAATGTTGAGGGTCCCAAAAGTGATATCATATGGCTTAAGCATGGTTTCTAACATGAATGACGGTCAAATTTCTAGAAGACCGAGAGAAAAGGTATTAACAATAAGCTATTCGACTTTACAGTCTCACAGGACGGACAAAGTCATAATCCCCCACGGTGCACGCCCATACGTCCGTCACCTAGCATGTGCGTCACCTCCAAAATAATCACATCATACCAAAAATCTGGGGTTTCATACCCTCATGACCAGATTTAAAATTGTTACTTACCTCAAACCGCACAAAATCCTACTCCGCTATGCCTTTACCCCTCGCATCAATCTCCAAACCCCCCGAATATATCCACAGCAGTACGATACGATTAATATAGGCTAAAAGAATCAATTCCATAATAAAACGCGAAAGTGTAAGCCAAAATGCGAAATAGGATCAACCTGGCCCCCGGGCCCGCGTCTCGAATTCCGACAAAAGTCACAAAATATGAACACCCATTCACTCATGAGTTTCACCATACAAGAATTACTCAAATCCGACCTCAAATCACCTTTCAAAACTCGAAATTATAGCCTATGAAATTTCTACCATTTTCCCCAATTTTCCAACTCAAATCCCTAATCAGAAGATGAAAATAACAATAGATTCATGAAATATAGTCCAATCCAAGTTAGAATCACTTACCCCAACAATATTTTCGAAGAAACCTCGAACAATCGCCTCACACCGAGCTCTCAAAGTCCCAAAATCGAAATGGGACTCAAACCCTCGAATTCCCATTTTCTGCCTAGTTCTTCCGTATAAGCGGACATACTGTCGCACCTGCAGAATTTCCCTTGCAGGTGCGTAAATGACTTAAGGGACTAGGTCCGCATCTGCAAGCAAGAGGTCGCACCTGTGTGCGCGCACCTGCGGATAAGGGTCCGCTTCTGCGATCTTTCCCTCCAGCTCACTCTCCGCATCTGCGGGCTCACAGATACGTAAATTCCCTCGCACCTACGACCCCTGGCCATCTCCTCAATTCCCACTTCTGCGCTTGGCCTAACACACGTGTGTGCCCGCACCTGCGGCCACCCACCGCAGGTGCGATTATACCAGAAGCTTCAAAGCTTCAGCAATTTGCCTAAGTCTAAATTCAAATCGTTAAGCATCCAAAACACACCTGAGGCCCCCGAGACCTCAACCAAATATACCGACAAGTCCTAAAACACCATACAAACTTATTCGAGCTCTCAAAACACATCAAACAACAACAAAAACATGAATCGCCCTCCAATCCAAACTTAATGAACTTGAAACTCCAAATTCTACAAACGATGTCGAACCATACCAAATCACGTCCGATTGACCTCAAATTTTGCACACAAGTCATATTCCACATTACAGACCTACTTTAACTTCCGGAATCAGAATCCGATCCCGATATCAAAAAGTCAATCCCCCGATCAAACTTCCTAAAAATTTGACTTTCGCCATTTCAAGCATAAATTAGCTACAGACCTCAAATTCACAGTCCGAACACGCTTCTAAGTTTAAAATCACCCAACGGAGCTAACAGAGCTGACAGAACTCCATTCCAAAGTCGTCTTTACATAATTCCGACTACGGTCAAAATCCTAAAACTTAAACTTCCGTTTTAGGGACTAAGTGTCCCAAAACACTCTGAAACCAAAAACAAAACCTCCCAGCAAGTCACATAAGCAGAAACATATATGGGAAAAGCAGTAAATAGGGGATCGGGGATAATACATTCAAAACGACCGGCCGGGTCATTACACATATCCGGCGTCATTGTTAAGGAATTTGAACAACATAGGCTAGTATTGATTTTCTCGTCCATTAATATGTTTTTTAATTGATATTTATGCTGTGGTTACATGGCTCCAGAATATGCAATAGCTGAATTATTTTCAATTAAGTCAGATTAATTTAGTTTTGGAATAGTTATTGTTTACCCTCAAAATCGGATAACAATTGAATTTGTAAGTGGTTTTAAGGATATGCGGATTTTGTTTTTGTGGCTAATATATAAATAAAATCCCAAAATGGGTCCAAAGCTTACAAGATGTCCAAACCAAAATAGAAGTTGAAGTTGCATGAAGCTACTAGCTATTAAAAAGATAGAAAAGCTAAAATCTAATGAACTAGCTATTACAACATGATAAGTTGAATGCTTCCTTCTACTATTAGTGTATGTGAATCCAATTGTCATTGGAAAATACTAAGCAGCACCTATAAAGCTCTCACCAGGCGCCAGGGTATATTGTCCATAGGCTAAAATAAATTTCAAACATCTCCACCACAGAGTTGAAGCCAACATAGTCTTCCAAGTGTAGCTACTATATGATCTCCATATGCAATGGACTGATTTTGTTCAAGTATTAATCATGTGCTCACTCATCAAGATTAATGTATAGAAGAGGAGCCTGGCTTTAGGCAGGCTTTGCAAGGCAAAGGCCAGGCATGAGCTGGCTTTAGGCAGGCTTTGCAAGGCAAAAGCCAGGCTTGAGCTGGCTTTAGGAAGGCTTTACAAGGCAAAGGCCAGGCATGAGCTGGCTTTAGGCAGGCTTTACAAGGCAAAAGCCAGGCATGAGTTGGCTTTAGCCAGGCTTTACAAGGCAAAAGCCAAGCATGAGCTGGCTTTAGCCAGGATTTACAAGGAAAAAGCCAGGCATGAGCTAGCTTTAAGCAGGCTTTGCAAGGCAAAGGCCAGCCTTTGAAATTGTGCCTTTTTGTGATCTTGTAAGCTCAGATCCTTCCCTACTAGAACCTTTAATGTAGACATTATTCTAAACATTGCTAAACTATCCTCATATTGAGCATGAAAGCATGTTAATACCACTGAGAAATGATTCAACAATCTCCAAAAATACCATATGATGGGTTCAGCATTTTTCTTAGCATTTGGACATATCAGTTTGTGTAGAGTCCAATCCTGTAAAGCCATCAGTCTAGGGTTCTTCTCTTTGCTATCCTAACCCTAAGGTTAGGTGATTGATATTTGTCTAGATTGATCAACCTCTTCCCTGCACTAGGCAGTTCAGAGAATGAATGAAACTCAGATGTACCTGCAAAAGAGAACACAATGTTAGCTATAAAATCCGCCACTGAGTTGCCTTCTCTGAACATACGTTGAAAGATCACATTGAACTTGTCCTTCACCTCTAAAATTTTCTTCACATCCTGTGCAATTACCCAAGGAGGATCCCATTCCTCTTCTATCGCTTTTTTCATCACCAATGAATCAGCCTCTAATATGAGAGGGTGAAGATTATGCTCCACACAATATTCCAACCCTTGAAGAATAGCCTTAGCTTCAGCCACCACATTAGTTGTCACTTCCATGTCTACTGCCCTAGCATACACCACATCACCTTCATCATCCCTCACACAAAAGCCTAAGGAGCTAGGTACAGGATTGCCCTTTGAAGCTCCATCTGTATTACATTTTTACCAACCATGAAAAGAAAGCTGCCATGTTACTCTTGTAGTGATTAATATAGGTTTATATTCTTCAAAGTATTGAATCATGTCTGGCCATAACAATAGAATATTAGGGATCCAAGCATACCTCACCCTCTGCCAGTTGATGCAATGTCCTATTTATGTCATAAATCACCCTATTTGTGGACATTGAACCACCATGTTTACCTGTATTTCTTCTCTTCCAAAGCTCCCAAGTGATGATAGTTGGTACTGCTTGAAATAGTGGCTTTAATTTTGGACAACACTGAGCATACCACCAATGCCTTATAATCTACTTCAATTGAATCAATTGCATAGAAGTTCCAGCAGCCCCCATGAACAAGTTCCATACCTTAGAGGCAGTAGGACTTGTGACAAATATATGCTCAATGGATTCCTCTTGGGGCTGCTGACAACACCAACACCTAGATATCACCATTTGCCCTTGCCTCCTCCACATGTCATCGGTGGCTATTTTCTTCCTCCACAATCTCCACAAGAAGAAGGATATCTTGAATGGCAAACCTTTAATCCACATTAACTTGAATTTCTGATTAGGATCATCCCTATGCCTTAATATTTTCCAAGCACTGCTAACACTAAACTTGCCTGAAGGAGTTGGCATCCAGTATGGCCTATCCGAATATCCCTCACTGCCTTCATAGTGCATATTTAGCCTTATATGTTCTGCAATTTCCTCATTGAAAGTTTGATCTAAGCAGCTGAACATCCCATGCTTCTCCTTGCCTTAGTTCTGCCACCTCCTGAAGACCTTCATTGATTGGAAAGTCTTTAGGTAATACGTGATAAAGTGCACCCAATCCAGTCCAATTTTCATGCCAAATATTAGTTATTCCACTCTTCAATTCCCATACGATCTCATGTTCTACTTCTTCCCTAGCATTCAGCATTTGTCTCCAAACATGAGACCCTCCCCTAAAATGCACCACTGTTGGTAGCTCCTTCTTGCAATACTTATTCCACATGAAATTAGACCACAAAGATTTTGTGGTCCTAAACCTCCACCATAGTTTTAGCAAACAGTGCCCTTGAGATATTATTTAAGGGCCTAAAACCTAGCCCCCCTTCCTCTTTAGGAAGGCAAAATAAACGATGACAAAATAAAATCAAATCACACGAATTGGACAATTCAAGTCTTGGAAGGTCAGTCACCCTCAAACTGTATCCAAATAGTGTCAAACCAGAATTACTACAATCCTTTTTAGAAAAAGGTGGCTTAACTAACGAAAGAAAGATGGAACCAGATACATTCTTAAAAGAAAGATGTACTTCGATCAGAGGAGTCCTACTTTAGGTACCATTCTATAAAAGGTAAAAATCTCTTGATTTATTGATTGTCGGTTCCTTATTGATACGTGCAGAGATTTTCGCCATAATATTCGGCCGGTCACGGATATTTTGGTCTTCTGTTGACTATGCTAACAATGTTTCTTCAAGCTCGTTCGAGGCTAGGATCGATTCCAGGATCACGGTCTCGATATTCTCAAAGGCAAGCATTCTGCCCCCGGGTTTAGCCTGGTGGGACTTGGGGTCGATCTTCAATCCTTTATTGTCATGCCTCGAGCCTGGCACACCATGTCGGAGGCTAGGATGCCCCACGAGTATGATTTTGACCGTATACAAATAGTTCTCTCATTTTTTAGAGAGTAGACAACGAGAAACGACATGAGCTTCCTACTCTTACTTCGATACCCCGTGACAAAAATAATAAAACAAACAAAATGTCTCGTCAGTCCAGTCTTAACGGCATTAAATGTATGTCAGTTGCCGGTCGGCCATTCCTAGATATGAACCGCCGTTAAAATACTATAAATACCTCTATCTTTTTTCATTTTAACTTTACATTCAAACCTTCTACCCTCGTATCTTTGAAATTTCAATACTTTCTAGCAATTATACTCTGGTTTATTTGAGATCTTTTGCAAGAACTTTTGTACATCTCAATCTCAAGCCAACAAGTGCACTCCTTCAACTTCCTCTCTTCCTCTATTTTTCCTCCATTTTTTAAAGAAAGAGTAAAGATTGAAAAAATCGTTCCCCAAAAAGAAACACCTTCTACTTTGTCGCCGGCTACAAAGGCCGAAGAAATTGTTTCGCATACTGTCATCGATGAACCAGTACCGGAACCCCCTTTAAAAATGTTCATCCCTGGAGGATGCTTGGTAATCTCCGATTTCAAGGTCAAAAACCCTTCCTCCGTACAAGGCCAGTGTGAGAAGGTCTTGAGGTACATATGCTCAATCACCGAGGAAGTCTTCCCTACGGTCCGAAAAGATTGCAACTGGGCCGGTAAGGGCATATTGATCCCTGACCCCGACGAAGCCATCACCACCCATGTCGAGGGATAAACAAGTATTTACACTTATCCTTTTATATTGGGCCCGATGGACCCGGTCATTATTTAATTCTGTAAGAGGTACGAGGTATGCCTCGGTCGGATTCATCCTTCATTCTTAAGGATCGTGATCCTCCTATGGTTATTTGTGAGCAGAATCAATGGTTGGTCATTCACCGTCGGCCATCTCTTATGTTTGTACAGTCCCCGAATCTTCCGGGGAGGCTGATAAAGCTCATGTACCGGCCAGCAAGGCCCCGTTCTCGAGTATTGATGAAAACCAGGATCGAGGCTGGCAAGGCCGTTTTATCCAAGTGAGGACTTTGGACTTTATCCCAACCGAGCATATGTCGTTCCCCGTGAAGTAGAATACATCATGTAAGTATAATTTTGCTTTCAAAATTTAAT
Organism: Nicotiana otophora; assembly: GCA_000715115.1. Classification (NCBI taxonomy): domain Eukaryota; kingdom Viridiplantae; phylum Streptophyta; class Magnoliopsida; order Solanales; family Solanaceae; genus Nicotiana; species Nicotiana otophora. The sequence continues at coordinate 12,176 of AWOL01S0004761.1, read as the reverse complement.
TTTACGCTTTTTTTTCCTTCCTTCTTATCGGTGCTTTGTGGTGGTGCAGCTGTTGCTTGGGTCCCGAATGCAGTCCCTCGACTCAAGGAGTGGGTCGAGGGCATCGTATATCAAAATGCTCTACTCCAAGCACTCATGGCACAAGCTTTCGAAAGGCCATTGGGAAGCTCGTTCTCATGGTGAGATTCCTCTCCTGAATAGTTTTTGGGTTCCTATTATGTCATTAAGTTCTCACTTGTTTTATTTCTTTTCACAAGTTTATCCAGAGATGTCAAACTGAAGCCTCCAGTCGGTACCGAGGACTTACCTACCGAGTCCCCTTCTCTGAGACAGGCCAAAGAGAAGAAAATAAAGAGGGATCTGAGTTCTCCGAGCTCAGAGAATAAGAAAACAAGAAGAATGTTGGTGAGCAAGTCTAAAGAAAGTGTCAGTGCTAGAACACCATCCTCGAACTCACTCTTTCGGCGGAGAGGCAAGTCCGAAGAAGAAAGAGAAACCTTTGCTCTGGTGGCCCGCGATCCACCGCAGTTCGAGGGCCAAGGGGCCTCTGAACCAGAGAGAGGCGAGGCTGATTTGCCTCAAGCTAGGGAGGCCAACGAGAAAGCCATGGCCGGGGCTCCCCGGGATCTGGGCAATGCCTCGAAGGAAGTACTCGGTGTGATAGACATCACCGAGTTGCCCTCGTTCACCGAGTCCATGTATAACGAGGACATCACCGGATTAGCTGACTTAGAGGTGCTGAAGAAGAGTCCATATTCGAGAACAAACGGGCCTTCCTCAATCCCGAAACTGATCAACCGGCTCCCGGCTCCGAGCATGGATCCTGAACGAAAGTGATCCATCGTCATCTCCATTCCGGAGAATGCCCGAGTCATCTATGCCCCCGTAGGGGTGGCCAGTTACCTTTGGTGTCTGGTGACCGAGGAAGACCAATCCAAGATGAACGAGGTAGATGCGCCCTACTTGTTCAACGAAAGCACAACAGGCGCTAAACTGAGTAACTTCAAATATTTCTTGATGACTTTAATTTGTACTTAGACTAATTCATAGATAACCCTAACATTTTTCTTTGTGTCTATAGGCCTCAGTGTTTCATCATGAAACTTTTCTTCGATATCGGAAGGAGCTGAACCAACTTAAAGCCGAGGTTCGAGGGCTCACTGAGAAGAGAGATACTTATAAACTTCTTAGTGAGCAGCGTAAAGGGAAGGATAAGAGCCTCCAAGCTGAGCTAGAGGTGGCCCGGAAGGAGCATGCTGACCTGGTTGAATAGGTAAAAATATTTGAAGTCAGTGACAATGAACTAGACTCAGTGACTAATGGTCGGAATCCGTAGGTCCAACAGAAGATCGATTGGATCAACCAACTCCGAGCTGAGATGGATATAGTCAAAGCCGAGGTCGAAGAATGGAGAGGCAGGATGGACCGTCTGGCCTCAGAAAAGGAGATTGCTCGGACGCAGCTGACTTCGGCTGAGTTCCAGCTTCGAGCGGCAAAGGAAAAGGCTGAGGTGCGGGCCCAAAAAGTTGAGGAGCTCTAGTCTCGGCTAATCTCGACCGTCTCTCATCAAGAAACTCTTGCCAAGGAGCTTGAAACGGCCAAGTCGATGGTTGTGGTAGTTAACATCGATGCCGAATATAAGGATAATGTCGAGGTGGCCCAGGAACTACTGAAGGATATCGTCGAGTACGCAAAGTGGCAATCCCAAAGGGAGGCCCTCGAGAAAATTTATGCTCGGGGTTTAAACTAATCGGTCGAAATTAAGAGTGCTAAGGGGCTCGAAGTCGAGGTCAAAAAGTTGGCGTATCCCGAGGATGAAGAAGACTCTGAGGGTTCGAGCGGATCCGAGGGTTGGGGAGACTCCGAAGACCCTAGCGACGAGGTACACTCCGGTGAAGACCAGGTCGTTTAAGTTTCTTGTACATTTTCCTTTGTTTTGTTTTTTGTATTTTTGTACCTTTGAACTTTTTGTCAAGGCCATTTGGCCTTTGTAAAGACTATATATATAATACAAGGCTTCTTTTTTCTCTTTGACAATTTCTAAGTTTGTTTTCTTTTGCTTTATTCTTTATGTTTGCAAAGATCGAAATGTCTTAGCATGAAATAGTTAGGTCATGTTCAGAGGTTCGAATAGGCCTTGCCTTCGACATAATTTTGTAGGCATCGTGGGGGTTAGGTGTGACCGGAAACATTTCCCCCAAAGTACTTATAATTTTTTAGATTATAGTTTGCCGAGGATAGCCTTTAGAACCGGTTTAGAAATTTTGAAGGCCTTGTTTTTTGTTACGGGTCTCGGACGTCTACGGGCCGTTTTAATATAACCGTAGCCTTTTTAGGTCGGGTGTTGCTCAATGGACTTGTTACCCCAAATTATCTCGGGTTGCCTAAGATAACAGTCCTCGAGTGGGGATGGCCGTAGCCTTTCAGGTTAGGGCGCTGCCTAATAGGTCTTGTACCATCGGGCTCTGATAGTCCGGGCCATCCGAGTTTGTCTTTGGACGGCAGTCCTCAAGTGAGAGAAATACTTAGAACCCGGATAAAGGCGGCCCTTGGGCTCAATATCTTTAAGGGATCGAATGTAGGAAATTCCTTAAGAGGAAAAGACTTTTAAGGGACAAGATATTTATCTGCAAGGTAGAAACGTTTTTTTATTTCTGTGCATAATATATACGATTACACATGTGGACAAGCTTCATGTCAGGGCTCGAGCAGTCTATGTGAGCGCGGTTCATTCGATCGTTTGGCCCTTACAGTAAATCCTATCGATCGAGCCGAGACTATTCGATCACAAAGTTTCTCATTGTCCGATGATGCCCCCTAGTGTTCGAGGCCGATCATAGAGAAGCCTCGAATATTGTTGTTGTGTTTTTCAACGCCGGTTCATAGCCGGCCTTCAATTCTAAGTTAGCACGATTTATTGTTGCCTCGTTAAAAACCTTTCCAGAAAGCCCATTTGGGACAAAACCGGTTCAAGGGAAAAAAAGTGCAACGCGTGCTTTCAAACCTAACAAAATATCGTTCTTTGATGATTTCCTTCAAGTGTTAGTTCAAAATGCAAATAAGTAAAAGGAATGAATGAAGTCATACCGTATCAGTAGTATCGCTTCAAGTGAGTTACGTTCCAGTTGTTCGGTAGTCGTTCACCGTTCATTGCTCCGAGTTTGTACGATCTTTTTCCGGTGATCTCGATAATTTGATATAGTCCTTCCCAGTTCGGCCCCAGCTTCCCTTCGTTCGGGTTCTGAGTGCTTAGTGTGACCTTCCTTAACACTAAGTCCCTGAAATTGAAGTGTTGAAGGTTGGCCCTTCGATTGTAATACCTCTCGATCCGCTGTTTTTGGGCGGCCAATCGGACAATGGCGGCTTCACGCCTTTCATCTAATAGCTCCAGGCTCGTATTCATGGCCTTATCGCTTGATTCCTTTGTTGCATATTGAAACCTGAGACTTGGTTCTCCGGCTTTGACCAGTATTAGAGCTTCGGTGCCGTAAACCAACGAGAATGGGGTGGCCCCGGTACTGGACTTCAAGGTCATACGGTACGCCCATAGGACTTCGGGCAGGATTTCGTTCCACTTTCCTTTGGCGTCGGTTAACCTGTTTTTGAGGTTTTGGAGTATAGTTTTGTTTGTCGATTATGCTTGTCCATTCCCACTAGCGTGGTAGGGCATTGACAAGATCCTTTTGATCTTATGGTCTTCGAGAAACTTGCTTATTTTGCTGCTGATGAACTGTTTCCCATTATCGCATATGATCTCGTCTAGCATTCTGAATCGTCATATGATGTGGTCCCAAATAAAATCGATGACTTCCTTCTCCCTGACCTTCTCGTATTCCTGGGCTTCCACCCACTTAGAAAAATAGTCAGTCATAAATAATATAAATTGAGCCTTATCCGGTGCCCAAGGAAGGGGGCCAACAATGTCCATCCCCCATTTAATGAACGGCCATGGTGACAAAACCGATTGCAGCAGCTCCCTGGGTTGATGAATCATCAGATCATGTCTTTTACATTCATCACATTTTCGTACGAACTCCTTCGCGTACTTTTCTATGTCGATCTAGTAGTAGTCGTCTCTGATTATCTTTCGAACCAATAATTCAGTGCCTGAATGATTTCTGCAGGTGCCTTCGTGAATTTCCCTCAGAACGTACCCGGTATCTCCTGGTATTCTATATATTTGTTTCTCTAGAAAAGCTAAACTGATCAGCCTTCATACGCAGGGCCCTTGATTCTTTTGGATACAAGGGCAATTTTCCGCTCTTCGGATATTCTATATATTTGTTTTTCTAGTCCCAAGTTAGCAAGGGCATCAGCCTCAGTGTTTTGATCTCGGGGTACTTGTTGTAGAGTCCACTCCTTGAATCGATGTAATGTTACCTGCAACTTATATAGGTACCTTTGCATTTGTTCCTCTCTGACCTCGAACGTCCCATTAACTTGGTTTACCGCAAAGAGGGAGTCGCACTTAGCTTCGATCACCTCCGCCTCCAAGCTTTTGGCTAGTTCGAGACCTGCAATCATGGCCTCATATTCGGCCTCGTTGTTAGTCATTTTTACAATTCTAATAGATTGTCTAACTACGTTGCTTGTTGGTGGCTTCAACACGATGCCAAGTCCGGACCTTTTTGCATTCGAGGCGTGGTCCGTAATGAAGGTCCGGATCCCCGAAGACGTCCCCGAGTTCACCAACAACTCTCTTTCGACCTCGAGTACTAGGGACGGCGTAAAGTCGGCCACAAAGTCTACCAAAAATTGAGATTTAATGGCGGTCCGAGGTCGATATTCAATATCGTACCTGTTGATCTCCACGACCCATTTGGCCAATCTCCCCAATAGCTCGAGTTTATGCATTATATTTCGCAATGGGTAAGTAGTCACAACATATATGGGATGACATTGAAAATATGGTTTCAGCTTCCTAGAGGCGCTTAGCAAAGCGAACGCCAGCTTTTCTAGGTGAGGGTACCGAGTTTCGGCCTCGTCAAGGGTCCTACTAACATAGTAAATTTGAAATTACGTACCTTTCTCTTCTCGGACTAGGACTCCACTTACCGCTATCTTCGATACTGCCAAGTACAGGTATAGTTGTTCGTCTTTCTTCGGCATGTGAAGCAGAGGTGGGCTCGATAGATATCGCTTGAGTTCTTCCAAGGACTGTTGGTACTCCGGTGTCCATGAGAATCTATTCTTCTTCTTCAATAGTGAGAAGAATCGGTGGCTCTTGTTAGAGGACCTCTAGATGAATCGCCCCAGGGCAGCTATGCGCCCGGTTAATCTTTGCACGACCTTTACGTTGTCCACAACTGTGATATCATCGATGGCTTTGATCTTGTCGTGATTGATCTCGATTCCCCGGTTGGATACCATGAATCCGAAAAATTTACCTGATCCAACACCAAATGCAAATTTCTCTGGGTTCAGCTTCATATTGTACTTCTTCAATATGCTGAAGGTTTCCTACAAATATTTCAAATGGTCATCTGCTCGCAGGGACTTAACCAACATATCGTCAATATAAACCTCCATTGATTTTCCTATTTGTTCCTCGAGCATCCGATTTACTAGGCGTTGGTATGTGGCACAGGAATTTTTTAATCCAAATGGAATCACGTTATAGCAGTAAGTGTCGTACTTAGTGAGGAAGGGTTTTTTTCCTGATCGCCCGGGTTCATCCATATTTGGTTGTACCCTGAATAGTCGTTGAGAAAACTGAGGATCTCGTAGCCGGCTGTGGCATCGATCAGGCGATCAATGTTAGGAAAAGGGAAGGAGTCCTTGGGACATGCCTTATTCAAATCCTTATAGTCTACACACATTCTTAAATTATTCCCTTTTTTAGGGACTACCACTGCGTTCGCTAACCAATCCGGGTATTTAACCTCCCGAATAGACCCTGCTTTAAGGAGGTTAGATACCTCGTCCTTGATGAAAGCATGTTTGACCTCGGACTGGGGTCTCTTCTTCTGCCTGGCCGGGTGGAACTTCAGGTCTAGGCTTAGCTTGTGAGTGGTTATCTCCAGGGGGATCCCTGTCATATCAAGGTAGGAACAAGTGAAACAATCTTCGTTATCTATAAGAAATTCAATGATTTTTTTCTTGAGCTCCGGGTTTAACCCCGTGCCCAGGTATACCTTTCGATCGGGCAAGTACTCAAATAGTACGACTTGCTTCAGTTCCTCGACCGTTGATTTTGTAGCATCGGAATCGTCGGGGGATATGAAAGATCTGGGGACTCCGTAGTCGTCGTCCTCGTCTACCCCTCATTTTCTGATTCTATCGAGACTGGTATCGGTGATTTCTATTTGGCCCCGTCTTTGACCATCCGATTCGGATCCTCCGATGTCAAGAGTGTGGATACCGAGATCACCCCATTGATCGTGAACATCTCCTTGGCGGCCGGTTGTTCCCCATAAATTATTTGGATTCCTTCGGATGTTGGGAATTTCAGCACCTGGTGCAGTGTCTAGGATATTTCTCTCTTATTGTCGATCGATGGCCTCCCAACAAAGCGTTGTATCTCATATCCCCTTCGATTACATAGAACTTTGCTTCATGTACGGTTTTGGCGACGTTCACCGGTAATGTTATCTCCCCTTTAGTGGTCTTGCATGCCATGTTGAACCCGTTCAAGACTCGGACCGCAGGTACGATCTGATCTTTTAGGCCGAGTTATTCCACGACCCTCGATCTGATGATGTTGGCTGAGCTACCTAGATCAATTAACACACGCTTAATTTGAGATTTATTTATGAGTACCGATGTTACTAGTGCATCGTTGTGGGGTTGCACGATCCCCTCAACGTCTTCTTCGTTGAAAGACAAGGTTCCTTTTGGTATGTAATCCCGAGTCCGTTTTTCCCTTGTGATGGATACTTTGGTGTGCTTCATCATTGGCCCCTAAGGAATGTTGACCCCACCGATGATCATGTTAATGATGTGCTAAGGTTCCTACTACTCGGTATGCTTTTTAGAATCCCTGTTCCTGAAGTGGTTCTTGGCCCGATCACTCAGAAACTCTCGGAGATGTCCGTTGTTGAACAACCGGGCCACCTCTTGTCTTAATTGTCGGCAGTCTTCTGTTCTGTGGCCATGAGTGCCGTGATATTTGCACATTAGGTTGGGATCCCTTTGGGCTGGATCGGACTGTACAGGTTTAGGCCATTTCATATCTTTGATGCGTCCAATGGGAGATACGATAGCGGTGGCATCGACATTGAAGTTGTACTCCAATAATCTTGGCGCTTCTTTAGGCCTGACGGGCCTGTCGAAGCTATTTTTGCTCATGAGTCCTCGGTAGCTCTGACCACTGCTTCTTCGGTCTCCATTGTACGATCGATACCGATCCCTGTTTGATTGCGGTTCATGATCGATGTTTCTCTTGACTCTTTCGATGGTTCTGACGGGATACACGGACCTGGAAGAGGCCCCAAGATGATCATCTTTGACCCTGATTTTCAATTGATACCGGTTATGAGCATCGGCCCAAGTGATAGCCAGATATTCTACCAAGTATTGTTTCAACTGCTATGAAGTCAACAAGCTCCGAATGTTCAGTCTTTGGGTGAAAACCTGAATGTCCCAATCATCTGCGACCAGTGGCAGGTCCATCTGTTCCCTTTGAAACTGAGATACGAACTCTATGAGCATCTCATTATCCTTCTGTTTTACTTTGAAAAGGTCTGACTTCCTGATCTCAACCTTAATGGCCTCGGCGTATTCTTTTACGAAGGAATCTGTAAGCATAGCAAATGAGTCAATAGAATTAGGAGGTAAATTATGATACTATATCATAGCTCTTTTTGACAGGGTCTCCCCGAACTTTTCCAATAAGACAGACTCGATCTCATCATCCTCCAAGTCGTTCCCTTTGATGGCACATATGTAGGAGGTCACATGCTCATTTGGGTCGGTCGTTTCGTTGTACTTAGGAATCTCGGGCATGCGAAACTTCTTAGGGATCGGCTTTGGAGCTGCACTCGGAGGAAAAGGTTTTTGAACGAACTTCTTGGAATCCAAGCCTTTCAATATCAGCGGTGCTCCTGGGATTTGGTCGACCTTGGAATTGTAGGTTTCCACCTTTTTGTCATTAGCTTCGATTTTTTTCTCCCCTGATTCTACCCGTTTTGTCAGTTCCTCGAGCATCTTCATGATCTTGGGGTTAGTCCCTGATCCACTTTCATTTGGCCTCTCTGCGATTGGTTCATTTCTGTGGGTGACTTACCGGGATGGCTCGGGCTCAACCCTGCTCGGCTCGCGGCTTTGTCACTGGGCTATCTCCACCTGCCGAGCCTGCAACATTTCAAAAATCACCCGTAAATTGATCTCATCCCCTCCAACGTCTTGTGTATTTCAGGATGCTGATCGGGATTTGCCACCGACGCTATTCTCGGGGGTCGGTAGGAAAATTTACGTTGATGGCCACATGCGAGTTGGCGTCAATCAGGTCAGCGACCAGAATTCCAATGGGATCAACGGGTGGTATCTCGCCACTAGGCACTATGTTGTAATTTTCATCATGATAGTCGGACTCATTGTCAACATGTAAGGGTGTCGACTGAGAGTTTGACATTTTAAGCTTTTAACCTGAAATTAGAGACACATTAAAGAATAAGTGTAAAGTAGTGTGTGTTATAAAAATTTGTATCAAATAACCACTATTATCCTTATCCCCACGGTGGGCGCCAAACTGTTTACCCTTAAAATCGGATAACAATTGAATTTGTAAGTGGTTTTAAGAATATGCAGATTGACTTGACACAAAATAATAAATTAAGTTGCAATTGAAATAAACGATGGCAAAATAAATTCAAATCACAAATTGGACAATTTCAGTCTTGGAAGGTCAGTCACCCTCAAACCAAATGTACTTCGATCGGTATCAGGATACAGAAGAATAAGAGCTTAAAGAGAAAAATAATAATGTATTGCTTTTGAATGTGCGTTACCATGTGTTTTATGAATTATCAGATCCTCTTTATATAGTAGAGGAGTCCTACTTTAGGTACAATTCTATAAAAGGTAAAAAAATCTCTTGATTTAGTGATTGTCGATTCCTTATTGATACGTGTCGAGATTACCGCCGTAATATCCGACCGGTCACGAATATTTTGGTCTTCGGTTTGCTATGCTAACAATGTTTCTTCGAGCTCGTTCGAGGCTAGGATCGATTCTGGGATCACGGTATCAATATTCTCGAAGGCAGGCATTCTACCCCGGGTTCTAGCCCGGTGGGACTTGAGGTCGATTTTCAATCCTTTATTGTCATGTCTCGAGCCTGGCTTACTATGTCGGGGGCTAGGATGCACTACGAGTTCGATTTCGACCGTATGCAGTTATACTCGAGATCATTAGTGGAACAAGAAAAACTGTATTTTTTCACCAAGAAGAAGCATCAAAGCTCTTAGGCCATGTGAGTAAAGAACTACTTAAATTCTATACTATATATTATTGCATCATATTGCAACAATTACAACTAGGGATACTGAAAAAATATCCCTTTCCAAAGAAACAAAAGTGGGTAAGATTTCGAAAAACAAAAATATCATATATTCATCATTTTCCCTTAAACTTTTTTCTTGCCATACTATCAGCAACCTGGTTACCTTCCTTAAATACATGCTTGATATCATATGTTATATGTTGTTCGGACTCTTAAAAATGTCTCCAGGTGCGTGATGAATCTTTTTAAAATAGTGTATTTTTACAAGATTTGATGCGAGTACAACACCATTTTTGGAGAGCTTGTACGACATAGATTAGACTCCCAATCAAAGTCACGGAAAACATGCAATCAGAAATTCTTGATATTAAATACTTAAAGCTTACTTCTTCTTCTCATAATTACTAGATCGGCGTTGCACGGGCCCAATAATTTAAATGCTTATATACATGTGAAAATAGTATGTGCTAGCCAATTTTCAAATTCGTAATTATAAATAGCCAGCATTTGTAAAATTATTGAAAAATAGTCACTATTTTAGTTGAAACACGGAAAGTTCCAGCATAATATACTAGATTTTGGAGCTCTTCCGTATAAACTTCAAGCATATTATGGTGGAACTCAAATACATTATGAAACTCTAACATATTATGTTCGAATCTCATATGTAAAAAATTCGAACTCCAGTATATTATGCTGGAACTTTTACGGATTTTTAAGGGTATTTTTTGTTTAAATTTTATCTTTACATCAAAAAGTGGCTAAATTTCGATTACTTTTGAAATTGTGCCTATTTTTCAATTAGCAGTTGTAAATCTAACTATTTCTGTTTTTTTTTTCATATACGTAAACCTATTAGGGCTTGTTTAAGTCTTATCGTAATTGAATTTGAATATAATTTAATTAATTATATGGTTTGACATATTTATCTGCATATGTAATCATTTAGTCAATATGAATTAAAATAAGGGGTATTTTTGCAAGTTAAATAAAATACTATAAATCAAAATGAAGATATGAAGAAGGGGTATTTTTGCAAGTTAAAAATGCATATAAGGACTAAGAACAGAATAAATGGGTTGGTCTAGATTGTGGTAATATATTGATTTTTCAGAGATTATTTGTCTTACCAAGGATGTTATCACTAGTAATCCCAAAAGGCAAAAAAATTAATTAACCTTCCAAGATAATAATCTTGCGTTAGATCTTGTACTTTGACTAAATGAGAACATGACTTATATTTGAATTGTGTAAAAATTTATATGGTGGTCTCATCGTGCTGAGAAGGTAAAAATATACTAATATTTAATTTATGGTAAAAATGGCTTACATAATTATAGTTCTGATTCATTTATCATGCAGAACACTTTCCGTCGCATAAAGTTATAAAACCAAAATACTGATGAATTGAATCATGAAATTTCTGCGTGTGTGTTTGTGTGAAGGGCTTTTGTTGTGTTGAACAATAATTACTTTAGCTGCGGAGTGTTATAAAATCAAAATATCTCGTATACTATTATATATATATATATATATATATATATATATATATATATATGTACGTAGAATAAGTTATTTTTTTGTTTAATCATCTTATATCCGCAACCATCCGATTACTCCAGATTTGTGCCATATAGGTATCTGTTAGTCCCGCCAATATTGTTGTATTTGTAAATAATAATTCTGGAAAATATAAGTTATCGTAATGAAACAGTAATTAATTCGAGCCCACTGAATTCACAGTGTTTCCTTACGGAATTTATTCCCCTCCAAGTACCCAAGGTTATGGATTATTTCCTCCCAGGATAGAACGAATCACACACTAGTGTAGCGGTACTTCAAGCCCCAGTGTTTCAGCGAACACAAAGTTTGGTAGCAAATCACACTTACAGTTGCTTTGTTTGAAGTTAAAACAATGCAGAACAAAGGAGTAGAAATTCGAAAAATCGTATGGAAATGCTGAGAGAAAAGAGTGCAATGTATAGCCAAAGATGAGCGTTTTCAGTTTGGTTTGTATATCTTTCTTCAACAGCTGCTGCACATATTTATAGCAGTCATCAAGGAAGATGAACGACCCTCCACCCTCCAAGGTAGAGCATGCACTAACTTGTTTGTGGAGCAAGCACTTCGCCATGGTGGGAAGAGCATTAGGCGGCTGCTATTGCAGCTGATGGCCAATACACGGATTAGAACATATCCGTTACAAATGCGGATAATCTTACGTTAATATTTACTATTAACAAATAAATTTGGTCCAAAAAATTAATCAATCATTTGAACAAATCCGAATCCGAATCCGAATCCGAACCCGAACCCGAACCCGAACCTGAAGCCGAAGCCGAAGCCGAAGTCGAGCGAGCGACGACGACGACGGCGCGAGACTTGCTTTCTTCTTAACTATTTAAGAGTTACAAGTAGAGCAATTATATATATATCCACCAAAAATCTTTTCCTCTTTCAATATGGGACAATGTCTCCTTGTCAAGAGGGGGACACTTAAAATTTTACTCAAAAATTTTATTTTCCCTCCATTTTCCATTCACCCTCATTTTAAGACTATTTTATCTTAAATAACAAAAAACCTCAACAATCCCCCACATGAATGGGGAATGGCTATATCACGAAAGTATACATGGAAAAACTGTGTGATTTTCAAGCAAGGATTAATCGTATCTGGATAAGTAGGTTTTTCTTTGAACTTTCCGTAGTGAACTTATGTCGGATATACTCGGTC